>CM053028.1:933738-1046238 GCA_028564925.1 Lithobates sylvaticus | reverse complement strand
CAGGTCCTCCTCCTCAGGAAGACACATGTACAGGTCCCCCTCCTCAGGAAGACACATGTACAGGTTCTCCTCCTCAGGAAGACACATGTACAGGTCCCCCTCCTCAGGAAGACACATGTACAGGTCCCCCTCCTCAGGAAGACACATGTACAGGTCCCCCTCCTCAGGAAGACACGTGTACAGGTCCCCCTCCTCAGGAAGACACGTGTACAGGTCCTCCTCCTCAGGAAGACACATGTACAGGTCCCCCTCCTCAGGAAGACACATGTACAGGTCCCCCTCCTCAGGAAGACACATGTACAGGTCCTCCTCCTCAGGAAGACACATGTACAGGTCCTCCTCCTCAGGAAGACACATGTACAGGTCCCCCTTCTCAGGAAGACACATGTACAGGTCCTCCTCCTCAGGAAGACACATGTACAGGTCCCCCTCCTCAGGAAGACACATGTACAGGTCCCCCTCCTCAGGAAGACACATGTACAGGTCCTCCTCCTCAGGAAGACACATGTACAGGTCCCCCTTCTCAGGAAGACACACATGTACAGGTCCTCCTCCTCAGGAAGACACATGTACAGGTCCTCCTCCTCAGGAAGACACATGTACAGGTCCTCCTCCTCAGGAAGACACATGTACAGGTCCCCCTCCTCAGGAAGACACATGTACAGGTCCCCCTCCTCCTCAGGAAGACACGTGTACAGGTCCCCCTCCTCCTCAGGAAGACACGTGTACAGGTCCCCCTCCTCAGGAAGACACGTGTACAGGTCCCCCTCCTCAGGAAGACACATGTACAGGTCCCCCTCCTCAGGAAGACACATGTACAGGTCCCCCTCCTCCTCAGGAAGACACGTGTACAGGTCCCCTCCTCCTCAGGAAGACACGTGTACAGGTCCCCCTCCTCAGGAAGACACGTGTACAGGTCCCCCTCCTCAGGAAGACACGTGTACAGGAACGTCTGAATGATTCAGAGGAGGATTGGGAGAAAGTTCTGTGATCAGTATTCTTTTGCTGCTCAGCTCCATCTAGTGGCCATTATGAGGTATTTTATTATTGCCCATATTAGAAGAACAGAAGTTCACAGAACGAACGTCCCTGCAGATTCGCTGAACCAATCGCTGTGCTTTTCTATAAATAGACCCCAAAGACCTTCCATGAACAGAGATGTGAGGAGGGCGGCTGGC
This sequence comes from Lithobates sylvaticus, assembly GCA_028564925.1. Classification (NCBI taxonomy): domain Eukaryota; kingdom Metazoa; phylum Chordata; class Amphibia; order Anura; family Ranidae; genus Lithobates; species Lithobates sylvaticus. Next base: position 1,045,060 of record CM053028.1, on the reverse strand, counting down.
AGCATTTCCTGATGTACAGACAATGAGGAAGAAATCTGAATATGGAACAGCAAACAGATGAAGTCACTTTAAATACTTAATAGGTGAAGATGATAACACACGCTACTTCCCCTTTAAGTGACCCCCTCCCCCGATCGTTCTGTACATTGTAATCTCCACGATTGACTTCCCTCATCTCCTCCTAATCCTCCGTCTGCTTTAGGATTTGAATTGTCCGACTCGTCTCTATAATTGCATTTGTGTCCAATCAAAACGATTCTAATCCCCCCGGCCAGAAAAAGAAAGAAATCTCTCAATCGCGGCCCCTCCCACGGCGCCATTGTCTGTCTGCCAGCGCCCCGCTCTCCCGGGAGCACCAATCACCCCCTGATTATCGGTCCACGCCGCGCGTCCTCATATAATAACACCGCCGCAGATCATTGTTATATTAATGGTGGAATATTAATTATCATCTCTAGAATTACAGGGCGGGGCGGGGGGCGGGGCGATCGTTTATCAGGAATATGATTTGCAGAGTCTTTTCAAAGTGCTGAAACTTTATAAAGGGATGAAGGGAAAGAATCTGCCAGTCTGTGGGCACAACTCATCCAATGGGAACAATCAGCTACAAGTGGGTGGAGTCAATGTATCTAAACTTCACTGTATGAATAGAATTCTCTCCTATGAGTGTCAGCGCCATCTAGTGGTCATAAAGTTATATTTTTCCCCCCTGATTTAAAGAACAAATATATTGCATTCTGACCACTAGATGGCGCTTCCACTCATAGGAGATAATAATCTCTTTCCTACAGTGAAGTTTTGGTAAATAAACTCCAAAGTCTGCGTCCTGATGGGGGCGCTCACATATGTACCAGTAGGGGGGGGGGGGGCTGTACATAGCACCCCCCCCTTAGTACTTCTCCCAAGAGCCCCTAGGGGGAGGAGTTATGCAAATATCAAAATGCCTTGGGGGGTGGATGTCAGTGTGGAGGAGTGGGCGTACCCAGACAGGCTGTATTTGCATAGGTAACGCCCACATGTGATGCTGAGCCTCTATGATTGAAAGAACTGATATCCAATAAATAAAAGGGGCGGGGCCAGGGACAGTCAGGCTGGGGAGGAAAGAGCTAGATGATGGTGGATGTCCTCCAGCCGGGCTCTATCTTCTAATGCACATGGTGAGAAGCTCACAGTGTGCGGTGACATCAGAGGAAACTGTTTCAGTCCAGGGGAGGAGCCACTACACCTGTGCAAGACTGAAGGGGAGGAGCCGGTACACCTGTGCAAGACTGAAGGGGAGGAGCCGGTACACCTGTGCAAGACTGAAGGGGAGGGGCCGGTACACCTGTGCAAGACTAAAGGGGAGGAGCCTCTACACCTGTGCAAGACTGAAGGGGAGGAGCCGCTACACCTGTGCAAGACTGAAGGGGAGGAGCCGCTAAACCTGTGCAAGACTGAAGGGGAGGAGCCGGTACACCTGTGCAAGACTAAAGGGGAGGAGCCGCTACACCTGTGCAAGACTGAAGGGGTGGAGCCGCTACACCTGTGCAAGACTGAAGGGGAGGAGCCGCTACACCTGTGCAAGACTGAAGGGGAGGAGCCGCTAAACCTGTGCAAGACTGAAGGGGAGGAGCCGCTACACCTGTGCAAGACTGAAGGGGAGGAGCCGCTACACCTGTGCAAGACTGAAGGGGAGGAGCCGGTACACCTGTGCAAGACTGAAGGGGAGGAGCCGGTACACCTGTGTAAGACTGAAGGGGAGGAGCCGGTACACCTGTGCAAGACTGAAGGGGAGGAGCCGGTACACCTGTGCAAGACTGAAGGGGAGGGGCTGGTACACCTGTGCAAGACTAAAGGGGAGGAGCCGCTACACCTGTGCAAGACTGAAGGGGAGGAGCCGCTACACCTGTGCAAGACTGAAGGGGAGGAGCCGCTACACCTGTGCAAGACTGAAGGGGAGGAGCCGCTAAACCTGTGCAAGACTGAAGGGGAGGAGCCGGTACACCTGTGCAAGACTAAAGGGGAGGAGCCGGTACACCTGTGCAAGACTGAAGGGGAGGGGCCGCTACACCTGTGCAAGACCGAAGGGGAGGAGCCGCTAAACCTGTGCAAGACTGAAGGGGAGGAGCTGCTACACCTGTGCAAGACTGAAGGGGAGGAGCCGCTACACCTGTGCAAGACTGAAGGGGAGGAGCCGCTAAACCTGTGCAAGACTGAAGGGGAGGAGCCGGTACACCTGTGCAAGACTAAAGGGGAGGAGCCGGTACACCTGTGCAAGACTGAAGGGGAGGGGCCGCTACACCTGTGCAAGACCGAAGGGGAGGAGCCGCTAAACCTGTGCAAGACTGAAGGGGAGGAGCTGCTACACCTGTGCAAGACTGAAGGGGAGGAGCCGGTACACCTGTGCAAGACTGAAGGGGAGGAGCCGGTACACCTGCGTAAGACTGAAGGGGAGGAGCCGGTACAAACCATCACTGACCTCTGTAGCTGCAGCCACTCACCTTCGTCTTTTTGGTAAAATCCAACAGCGGACAGAAGTGGATCTTCTCTGTTCTCTGGAGATTCTCCCCTCCCCCTCCCCTCTCCATAGACGGGGCCCGGACTTCGGATGTTGTGTCCCCGGCAGTCAGGAGTGATGATGTCACGGCGGGGTGTCGGGATTCTCCATGAATAATGGATATATAGCTCGGCCCGGGGGAGCGGGAAAAGTTCAGCGGCGCAGTGGGTGGGATCTCAGTGAAAAGGACGGCGAGGAGATCGGCGTGGGACCCCCCCGGGGGTGACATTTCCCTCTTCCAGCTCTGACCTTTCTAGAGAAATCGTCCTACGATCCGCCATCTTCATATCAACACCGCCAGAAAACCTTCTGTATAGAAATGTGTCCTTACACTGGAAGTACCACCCCCCATGATGTCATTATATGACCCCCCCACCATGTCATTATATGACCCCCCCCACCATGTCATTATATGACCCCCCCCATGATGTCATTATATGACCCCCCCCCCATGTCATTATATGACCCCCCCACCATGTCATTATATGACCCCCCCACCATGTCATTATATGACCCCCCCACCATGTCATTATATGACCCCCCCCCACCATGTCATTATATGACCCCCCCATGATGTCATTATATGACCCCCCCACCATGTCATTATATGACCCCCCCACCATGTCATTATATGACCCCCCTATCATGTCATTATATGACCCCCCCCCACCACCATGTCATTATATGACCCCCCCACCATGTCATTATATGACCCCCCCACCCTGTCATTATATGACCCCCCCACCATGTCATTATATGACCCCCCTATCATGTCATTATATGACCCCCCCCACCATGTCATTATATGACCCCCCCCCACCATGTCATTATATGACCCCCCCATGATGTCATTATATGACCCCCCCCACCATGTCATTATATGACCCCCCCACCATGTCATTATATGACCCCCCTATATATGACCCCCCCACCATGTCATTATATGACCCCCCCACCATGTCATTATATGACCCCCCCATGATGTCATTATATGACCCCCCCACCATGTCATTATATGACCCCCCCACCATGTCATTATATGACCCCCCTATATATGACCCCCCCACCATGTCATTATATGACCCCCCCACCATGTCATTATATGACCCCCCCCCCACCATGTCATTATATGACCCCCCCATGATGTCATTATATGACCCCCCCACCATGTCATTATATGACCCCCCTATCATGTCATTATATGACCCCCCCACCACCATGTCATTATATGACCCCCCCCCACCATGTCATTATATGACCCCCCCACCATGTCATTATATGACCCCCCCATGATGTCATTATATGACCCCCCCACCATGTCATTATATGACCCCCCCACCATGTCATTATATGACCCCCCTATCATGTCATTATATGACCCCCCCACCACCATGTCATTATATGACCCCCCCACCACCATGTCATTATATGACCCCCCCACCATGTCATTATATGACCCCCCCCATGATGTCATTATATGACCCCCCCACCATGTCATTATATGACCCCCCATGATGTCATTATATGACCCCCCCACCATGTCATATGACCCCCCTATGATGTCATTATATGACCCCCCCATGATGTCATTATATGACCCCCCCACCATGTCATATGACCCCCCTATGATGTCATTATATGACCCCCCCCATGATGTCATTATATGACCCCCCCATGATGTCATTATATGACCCCCCATCATGTCATATGACCCCCCCCCCCATGATGTCATTATATGACCCCCCCATGATGTCATACACCACATGACACCCCCCATGATGTCATTATATGACCCCCCCACCATGTCATTATATGACCCCCCCATGATGTCATACAGTATATGACTCCTCTATAGGGCCCAAAGTATGTGAACCCCCCTATGATCACACCTCCCATCCCAGGAACACAAATCACAGAACTAATTCCTGGAAATGAGAAGATGCAGCAAATATGGAGAAATAAAATCCGGGAGTAATAGAAAAATGTCCATCTAAAAATCCCACAGCTGCCAACTTTTAATATAAGGACACTTACCTGTCCTGGGCGCCCGCCATGTCCTCACCGAAGCCGACCCGTCCCTCGGCTCTCAGGTGGAGGCGCCGCCATCTTCCATAAGGTAATCAGGAAGTGAAGCCTTCCTACTGCGCATGCTCACTGGTCCCTGTGTGTCTCCCAGAGGACAGCGGGGGGGGGGAGGGGCCGGACATGGCGTAGATTGCCACAGAGCCTCATCTATGCCCGGAAGTGGGAGAAAATACCTGGTGTGACGATCCGGGGTGATTAGCTACAAGTGGTGAATGCGATTTTTCAGAAACGTGCCACTCCAGACTTGTGTTTTTAGGGCACGGCAGCCGACTTTTATTTAAAGGAAACGAAAAAGTTCAAACTTCCCTCGCAGGGGGTCCCACCATCATTGTATAACAGCCTCCTGGCTTATTCATTGTCAGCTTTGTGCTGCTTTAGTCACCGGCTACAACCTGCCGGCTTCAGACGTACAGCCTGTCACCTGCAGTCCGAGGCTCCGAGAGCTCCTGGAACTCTCCTGGCCAGACTTCCTGTCTGCTGGGCGGAGCCGTCTTCAAGTCTGAGCACTGACTTCTCTTCCAGGGAAGTTATTGAACCCCGCCCACAGGTGTGCAATCAGTATTCCTGCCAAAATCAGACATACACTGCTTATCTGCACCTGTGAGATGGGGGCGCATCTCCACACTGGATAATACAAGTATCTTCTCCCCCCTCCCCCCTGAAAGGTGCCAAATGTAACACCGGAGGGGGGAGGAACCAGAAAAGCGGAACTTCCATTTTCGGGTGGAACTCCGCTTTAAGCCAAACATTCTCCCAACATTCTCCCGACATTCTCCAGACATTCTCCAGACATTCTCCAGACATTCTCCCGACATTCTCCCGACATTCTCCCGACATTCTCCCGACATTCTCCCGACATTCTCCCGACATTCTCCAGACATTCTCCAGACATTCTCCCGACATTCTCCAGACATTCTCCCGACATTCTCCCGACATTCTCCAGACATTCTCCAGACATTCTCCCGACATTCTCCCGACATTCTCCAGACATTCTCCCGACATTCTCCAAACATTCTCCAGACATTCTCCCGACATTCTCCCGACATTCTCCCGACATTCTCCCGACATTCTCCAGACATTCTCCCGACATTCTCCTGACATTCTCCCGACATTCTCCAAACATTCTCCAGACATTCTCCCGACATTCTCCAGACATTCTCCCGACATTCTCCAAACATTCTCCCGACATTCTCCAGACATTCTCCAGACATTCTCCCGACATTCTCCCGACATTCTCCTGACATTCTCCAAACATTCTCCAAACATTCTCCCGACATTCTCCCGACATTCTCCAAACATTCTCCCGACATTCTCCCGACATTCTTCCGACATTCTCCAGACATTCTCCTGACATTCTCCCGACATTCTCCAAACATTCTCCCGACATTCTCCAGACATTCTCCAGACATTCTCCCGACATTCTCCCGACATTCTCCTGACATTCTCCCGACATTCTCCAAACATTCTCCCGACATTCTCCAAACATTCTCCCGACATTCTCCAGACATTCTCCAGACATTCTCCCGACATTCTCCAGACATTCTCCCGACATTCTCCCGACATTCTCCCGACATTCTCCAGACATTCTCCCGACATTCTCCAGACATTCTCCCGACATTCTCCAGACATTCTCCCGACATTCTCCCGACATTCTCCAAACATTCTCCAGACATTCTCCTGACATTCTCCCGACATTCTCCAAACATTCTCCAGACATTCTCCCGACATTCTCCAAACATTCTCCAGACATTCTCCCGACATTCTCCAGACATTCTCCAGACATTCTCCCGACATTCTCCAAACATTCTCCCGACATTCTCCAAACATTCTCCCGACATTCTCCAGACATTCTCCAAACATTCTCCCGACATTCTCCCGACATTCTCCAAACATTCTCCCGACATTCTCCAGACATTCTCCCGACATTCTCCCGACATTCTTCCGACATTCTTCCGACATTCTCCAGACATTCTCCAAACATTCTCCCGACATTCTCCAAACATTCTCCCGACATTCTCCCGACATTCTTCCGACATTCTCCAGACATTCTCCTGACATTCTCCCGACATTCTCCCGACATTCTCCAGACATTCTCCTGACATTCTCCCGACATTCTCCAGACATTCTCCCGACATTCTCCAGACATTCTCCAGACATTCTCCCGACATTCTCCAGACATTCTCCAGACATTCTCCAGACATTCTCCCGACATTCTCCAGACATTCTGCAGACATTCTCCCGACATTCTCCAGACATTCTCCAGACATTCTCCAGACATTCTCCCGACATTCTCCAGACATTCTGCAGACATTCTCCCGACATTCTCCCAACATTCTCCAGACATTCTCCAGACATTCTCCCGACATTCTCCAGACATTCTGCAGACATTCTCCCGACATTCTCCAGACATTCTCCAGACATTCTCCCGACATTCTCCAGACATTCTCCCGACATTCTCCCGACATTCTCCCGACATTCTCCAGACATTCTCCCGACATTCTTCCGACATTCTCCCGACATTCTCCAGACATTCTCCCGACATTCTCCAGACATTCTCCCGACATTCTCCCAACATTCTCCAAACATTCTCCAGACATTCTCCTGACATTCTCCCGACATTCTCCAAACATTCTCCAGACATTCTCCCGACATTCTCCCGACATTCTCCAGACATTCTCCAGACATTCTCCCGACATTCTCCCGACATTCTCCAGACATTCTCCCGACATTCTCCAAACATTCTCCAGACATTCTCCCGACATTCTCCCGACATTCTCCCGACATTCTCCCGACATTCTCCAGACATTCTCCCGACATTCTCCTGACATTCTCCCGACATTCTCCAAACATTCTCCAGACATTCTCCCGACATTCTCCAGACATTCTCCCGACATTCTCCAAACATTCTCCCGACATTCTCCAGACATTCTCCAGACATTCTCCCGACATTCTCCCGACATTCTCCTGACATTCTCCAAACATTCTCCAAACATTCTCCCGACATTCTCCCGACATTCTCCAAACATTCTCCCGACATTCTCCCGACATTCTTCCGACATTCTCCAGACATTCTCCTGACATTCTCCCGACATTCTCCAAACATTCTCCCGACATTCTCCAGACATTCTCCAGACATTCTCCCGACATTCTCCCGACATTCTCCTGACATTCTCCCGACATTCTCCAAACATTCTCCCGACATTCTCCAAACATTCTCCCGACATTCTCCAGACATTCTCCAGACATTCTCCCGACATTCTCCAGACATTCTCCCGACATTCTCCCGACATTCTCCCGACATTCTCCAGACATTCTCCCGACATTCTCCAGACATTCTCCCGACATTCTCCAGACATTCTCCCGACATTCTCCCGACATTCTCCAAACATTCTCCAGACATTCTCCTGACATTCTCCCGACATTCTCCAAACATTCTCCAGACATTCTCCCGACATTCTCCAAACATTCTCCAGACATTCTCCCGACATTCTCCAGACATTCTCCAGACATTCTCCCGACATTCTCCAAACATTCTCCCGACATTCTCCAAACATTCTCCCGACATTCTCCAGACATTCTCCAAACATTCTCCCGACATTCTCCCGACATTCTCCAAACATTCTCCCGACATTCTCCAGACATTCTCCCGACATTCTCCCGACATTCTTCCGACATTCTTCCGACATTCTCCAGACATTCTCCAAACATTCTCCCGACATTCTCCAAACATTCTCCCGACATTCTCCCGACATTCTTCCGACATTCTCCAGACATTCTCCTGACATTCTCCCGACATTCTCCCGACATTCTCCAGACATTCTCCTGACATTCTCCCGACATTCTCCAGACATTCTCCCGACATTCTCCAGACATTCTCCAGACATTCTCCCGACATTCTCCAGACATTCTCCAGACATTCTCCAGACATTCTCCCGACATTCTCCAGACATTCTGCAGACATTCTCCCGACATTCTCCAGACATTCTCCAGACATTCTCCAGACATTCTCCCGACATTCTCCAGACATTCTGCAGACATTCTCCCGACATTCTCCCAACATTCTCCAGACATTCTCCAGACATTCTCCCGACATTCTCCAGACATTCTGCAGACATTCTCCCGACATTCTCCAGACATTCTCCAGACATTCTCCCGACATTCTCCAGACATTCTCCCGACATTCTCCCGACATTCTCCCGACATTCTCCAGACATTCTCCCGACATTCTTCCGACATTCTCCCGACATTCTCCAGACATTCTCCCGACATTCTCCAGACATTCTCCCGACATTCTCCCAACATTCTCCAAACATTCTCCAGACATTCTCCTGACATTCTCCCGACATTCTCCAAACATTCTCCAGACATTCTCCCGACATTCTCCAAACATTCTCCAGACATTCTCCAGACATTCTCCAGACATTCTCCCGACATTCTCCAAACATTCTCCCGACATTCTCCAAACATTCTCCCGACATTCTCCAGACATTCTCCAAACATTCTCCCGACATTCTCCCGACATTCTCCAAACATTCTCCCGACATTCTCCAGACATTCTCCCGACATTCTTCCGACATTCTTCCGACATTCTCCAGACATTCTCCAAACATTCTCCCGACATTCTCCAAACATTCTCCCGACATTCTCCCGACATTCTTCCGACATTCTCCAGACATTCTCCTGACATTCTCCCGACATTCTCCAGACATTCTCCTGACATTCTCCCGACATTCTCCAGACATTCTCCCGACATTCTCCAGACATTCTCCAGACATTCTCCCGACATTCTCCAGACATTCTCCAGACATTCTCCAGACATTCTCCCGACATTCTCCAGACATTCTGCAGACATTCTCCCGACATTCTCCCAACATTCTCCAGACATTCTCCCGACATTCTCCAGACATTCTCCCGACATTCTCCAGACATTCTCCCGACATTCTGCAGACATTCTCCAAACATTCTCCCGACATTCTCCAAACATTCTCCCGACATTCTCCAAACATTCTCCCGACATTCTCCAGACATTCTCCAGACATTCTCCCGACATTCTCCCGACATTCTGCAGACATTCTCCAAACATTCTCCCGACATTCTCCAAACATTCTCCCGACATTCTCCAAACATTCTCCCGACATTCTCCAGACATTCTCCAGACATTCTCCAGACATTCTCCCGACATTCTCCAGACATTCTCCCGACATTCTCCAGACATTCTCCCGACATTCTCCCGACATTCTCCCGACATTCTCCAGACATTCTCCCGACATTCTCCCGACATTCTCCCGACATTCTCCAGACATTCTCCCGACATTCTCCCGACATTCTCCAGACATTCTCCCGACATTCTCCAGACATTCTCCCGACATTCTCCAGACATTCTCCCGACATTCTCCAGACATTCTCCCGACATTCTCCCGACATTCTCCAGACATTCTCCCGACATTCTCCAAACATTCTCCAGACATTCTCCCGACATTCTCCCGACATTCTCCCGACATTCTCCAGACATTCTCCCGACATTCTCCTGACATTCTCCCGACATTCTCCAAACATTCTCCCGACATTCTCCAGACATTCTCCCGACATTCTCCAGACATTCTCCCGACATTCTCCAAACATTCTCCCGACATTCTCCAGACATTCTCCAGACATTCTCCCGACATTCTCCCGACATTCTCCCGACATTCTCCCGACATTCTCCAAACATTCTCCAGACATTCTCCCGACATTCTCCAAACATTCTCCCGACATTCTCCAAACATTCTCCCGACATTCTCCAGACATTCTCCAGACATTCTCCCGACATTCTCCAGACATTCTCCCGACATTCTCCCGACATTCTCCCGACATTCTCCAGACATTCTCCCGACATTCTTCCGACATTCTCCCGACATTCTCCCGACATTCTCCAGACATTCTCCCGACATTCTCCCAACATTCTCCAAACATTCTCCAGACATTCTCCTGACATTCTCCCGACATTCTCCAAACATTCTCCAGACATTCTCCCGACATTCTCCAAACATTCTCCAGACATTCTCCCGACATTCTCCAGACATTCTCCAGACATTCTCCCGACATTCTCCATACATTCTCCCGACATTCTCCATACATTCTCCCGACATTCTCCAGACATTCTCCAAACATTCTCCCGACATTCTCCCGACATTCTCCAAACATTCTCCCGACATTCTCCAGACATTCTCCCGACATTCTCCCGACATTCTTCCGACATTCTTCCGACATTCTCCAGACATTCTCCAAACATTCTCCCGACATTCTCCAGACATTCTCCCGACATTCTCCTGACATTCTTCCGACATTCTCCAGACATTCTCCTGACATTCTCCCGACATTCTCCCGACATTCTCCAGACATTCTCCAGACATTCTCCTGACATTCTCCCGACATTCTCCAGACATTCTCCCGACATTCTCCAGACATTCTCCAGACATTCTCCCGACATTCTCCAGACAATCTCCAGACATTCTCCAGACATTCTCCCGACATTCTCCAGACATTCTGCAGACATTCTCCCGACATTCTCCAGACATTCTCCAGACATTCTCCAGACATTCTCCCGACATTCTCCAGACATTCTGCAGACATTCTCCCGACATTCTCCCAACATTCTCCAGACATTCTCCAGACATTCTCCAGACATTCTCCCGACATTCTCCAGACATTCTGCAGACATTCTCCCGACATTCTCCAGACATTCTCCCGACATTCTCCAGACATTCTCCCGACATTCTCCCGACATTCTCCCGACATTCTCCAGACATTCTCCCGACATTCTTCCGACATTCTCCCGACATTCTCCAGACATTCTCCCGACATTCTCCAGACATTCTCCCGACATTCTCCCAACATTCTCCAAACATTCTCCAGACATTCTCCTGACATTCTCCCGACATTCTCCAAACATTCTCCAGACATTCTCCCGACATTCTCCAAACATTCTCCAGACATTCTCCCGACATTCTCCAGACATTCTCCAGACATTCTCCCGACATTCTCCAAACATTCTCCCGACATTCTCCAAACATTCTCCCGACATTCTCCAGACATTCTCCAAACATTCTCCCGACATTCTCCCGACATTCTCCAAACATTCTCCCGACATTCTCCAGACATTCTCCCGACATTCTCCCGACATTCTTCCGACATTCTTCCGACATTCTCCAGACATTCTCCAAACATTCTCCCGACATTCTCCAAACATTCTCCCGACATTCTCCCGACATTCTTCCGACATTCTCCAGACATTCTCCTGACATTCTCCCGACATTCTCCCGACATTCTCCAGACATTCTCCTGACATTCTCCCGACATTCTCCAGACATTCTCCCGACATTCTCCAGACATTCTCCCGACATTCTCCAGACATTCTCCAGACATTCTCCAGACATTCTCCCGACATTCTCCAGACATTCTGCAGACATTCTCCCGACATTCTCCCAACATTCTCCAGACATTCTCCCGACATTCTCCAGACATTCTCCCGACATTCTCCAGACATTCTCCCGACATTCTGCAGACATTCTCCAAACATTCTCCCGACATTCTCCAAACATTCTCCCGACATTCTCCAAACATTCTCCCGACATTCTCCAGACATTCTCCAGACATTCTCCAGACATTCTCCCGACATTCTCCCGACATTCTGCAGACATTCTCCAAACATTCTCCCGACATTCTCCAAACATTCTCCCGACATTCTCCAAACATTCTCCCGACATTCTCCAGACATTCTCCAGACATTCTCCAGACATTCTCCCGACATTCTCCCGACATTCTCCAGACATTCTCCCGACATTCTCCAGACATTCTCCCGACATTCTCCAGACATTCTCCCGACATTCTCCAGACATTCTCCTGACATTCTCCAAACATTCTCCAGACATTCTCCAGACATTCTCCCGACATTCTCCCGACATTCTCCCAACATTCTCCCGACATTCTCCAGACATTCTCCCGACATTCTCCCGACATTCTCCCGAAATTCTACCGACATTCTCCAGACATTCTCCTGACATTCTCCCGACATTCTCCAAACATTCTCCCGACATTCTCCAGACATTCTCCCGACATTCTCCCGACATTCTCCAGACATTCTCCCGACATTCTCCAGACATTCTCCAGACATTCTCCCGACATTCTCCCGACATTCTCCAGACATTCTCCCGACATTCTCCAGACATTCTCCCGACATTCTCCCGACATTCTCCAAACATTCTAAAAACATACAATTCTCCACCCCACACCGTGTGACACCTATCCCGTCTCCACCCTACATCGTGTGACACCTAACTCGTCTCCACCCCACACCGCGTGACACCTAACTCGTCTCCACCCCACACCGTGTGACACCTATCCCGTCTCCACCCTACATCGTGTGACACCTAACCCGTCTCCACCCCACACCGCGTGACACCTAACTCGTCTCCACCCTACACTGTGTGACACCTAACCCGTCTCCACCCTACACCGCGTGACACCTAACTCGTCTCCACCCTACACCGTGTGACACCTAACCCGTCTCCACCCTACACCGTGTGACACCTAACCCGTCTCCACCCTACACTGTGTGACACCTAACCCGTCTCCACCCTACACCGTGTGACACCTAACCCGTCTCCATCCTACACCGTGTGACACCTATCCCGTCTCCACCCTACACCGTGTGACACCTAACCGTCTCCACCCTACACCGTGTGACACCTAACCCGTCTCCACCCTACACCGTGTGACACCTAACCCGTCTCCAACCTACACCGTGTGACACCTAACCCGTCTCCACCCTACACCGTGTGACACCTAACCCGTCTCCACCCTACACCGTGTCACACCTAACCCGTCTCCACCCTACACCGTGTGACACCTAACCCGTCTCCACCCTACACCGTGTGACACCTAACCCGTCTCCACCCTACACCGTGTGACACCTAACCCGTCTCCACCCTACACCGTGTGACACCTAACCCGTCTCCACCCTACACCGTGTGACACCTAACCCGTCTCCACCCTACACCGTGTGACACCTAACCCGTCTCCACCCTACACCGTGTGACACCTAACCCGTCTCCAACCTACACCGTGTGACACCTAACCCGTCTCCACCCCACACGTGTGACACCTAACCCGTCTCCACCCTACACCGTGTGACACCTAACCCGTCTCCAACCTACACCGTGTGACACCTAACCCGTCTCCACCCCACACCGTGTGACACCTAACCCGTCTCCACCCTACACCGTGTGACACCTAACCTGTCTCCACCCTACACCGTGTGACACCTAACCCGTCTCCACCCTACACCGTGTGACACCTAACCCGTCTCCACCCTACACCGTGTGACACCTAACCGTCTCCACCCTACACCGCGTGACACCTAACCCGTCTCCACCCTAAACCGTGTGACACCTAACCCGTCTCCACCCTACACCGTGTGACACCTAACCCGTCTCCACCCTACACCGTGTGACACCTAACCCGTCTCCACCCTACACCGCGTGACACCTAACTCGTCTCCACCCTACACCGTGTGACACCTAACCCGTCTCCACCCTACACCGTGTGACACCTAACCCGTCTCCACCCTACACCGTGTGACACCTAACCCGTCTCCACCCTACACCGAGTGGCACCTAACCCGTCTCCACCCTACACCGTGTGACACCTTACCCGTCTCCACCCTACACCGTGTGACACCTAACCCGTCTCCACCCTACACCGTGTGACACCTAACCCGTCTCCACCCTACACCGTGTGACACCTAACCCGTCTCCACCCTACACCGTGTGGCACCTAACCCGTCTCCTCCCTACACTGCGTGACACCTAACCCGTCTCCACCCTAAACCGTGTGACACCTAACCCGTCTCCACCCTACACCGTGTGACACCTAACCCGTCTCCACCCTACACCGTGTGACACCTAACCCGTCTCCACCCTACACCGTGTGACACCTAACCCGTCTCCACCCTACACCGTGTGACACCTAACCCGTCTCCACCCTACACCGTGTGACACCTAACCCGTCTCCACCCTACACCGCGTGTCACCTAACCCGTCTCCTCCCTACACCGCGTGACACCTTACCCGTCTCCACCCTACACCGTGTGACACCTAACCCGTCTCCACCCTACACTGTGTGACACCTAACCCGTCTCCATCCTACACCGTGTGACACCTATCCCGTCTCCACCCTACACCGTGGTGTGACACCTAACCCGTCTCCACCCTACACCGTGTGACACCTAACCCGTCTCCAACCTACACCGTGTGACACCTATCCCGTCTCCACCCTACACCGTGTGACACCTAACCAGTCTCCACCCTACACCGTGTGACACCTAACCCGTCTCCACCCTACACCGTGTGACACCTAACCACTCTCCACCCTACACCGTGTGACACCTAACCCGTCTCCACCCTACACCGTGTGACACCTAACCCGTCTCCACCCTACACCGTGTGACACCTAACCCGTCTCCACCCTACACCGTGTGACACCTAACCGTCTCCACCCTACACCGTGTGACACCTAACCCGTCTCCACCCTACACCGTGTGACACCTAACCTGTCTCCACCCTACACCGTGTGACACCTAACCACTCTCCACCCTACACCGTGTGACACCTATCCCGTCTCCACCCTACACCGTGTGACACCTAACCCGTCTCCACCCCACACGTGTGACACCTAACCCGTCTCCACCCTACACCGTGTGACACCTTACCCGTCTCCACCCTACACCGTGTGACACCTAACCCGCCTCCAACCTACACCGTGTGACACCTTACCCGTCTCCACCCTACACCGTGTGACACCTAACCCGTCTCCACCCTACACCGTGTGACACCTAACCCGTCTCCACCCTACACCGTGTGACACCTAACCCGTCTCCACCCTACACCGTGTGACACCTAACCCGTCTCCACCCTACACCGTGTGACACCTAACCCGTCTCCACCCTACACCGTGTGACACCTTACCCGTCTCCACCCTACACCGTGTGACACCTAACCCGTCTCCACCCTACACCGTGTGACACCTAACCCGTCTCCACCCTACACCGTGTGACACCTAACCCGTCTCCTCCCTACACCGTGTGACACCTAACCCGTCTCCACCCTACACCGTGTGACACCTAACCTGTCTCCACCCTACACCGTGTGACACCTAACCCGTCTCCAACCTACACCGTGTGACACCTTACCCGTCTCCACCCTACACCGTGTGACACCTAACCCGTCTCCAACCTACACCGTGTGACACCTAACCACTCTCCACCCTACACCGTGTGACACCTAACCCGTCTCCACCCCACACCGTGTGACACCTAACCACTCTCCACCCTACACCGTGTGACACCTAACCGTCTCCACCCTACACCGTGTGACACCTAACCCGTCTCCACCCTACACCGTGTGACACCTAACCCGTCTCCAACCTACACCGTGTGACACCTAACCCGTCTCCACCCTACACCGTGTGACACCTAACCCGTCTCCACCCTACACCGTGTGACACCTAACCCGTCTCCAACCTACACCGTGTGACACCTAACCCGTCTCCATCCTACACCGTGTGACACCTATCCTGGCTCCACCCTACACCGTGTGACACCTAACCCGTCTCCAACCTACACCGTGTGACACCTAACTCGTCTCCAACCTACACCGTGTGACACCTAACCCATCTGCACCCTACACCGTGTGACACCTAACCCGTCTCCACCCCACACCGTGTGACACCTAACCCGTCTCCAACCTACACCGTGTGACACCTTACCCGTCTCCACCCTACACCGTGTGACACCTAACCCGTCTCCACCCTACACCGTGTGACACCTAACCCGTCTCCAACCTACACCATGTGACACCTAACCCGTCTCCACCCTACACCGCGTGACACCTAACCCGTCTCCACCCTACACCGTGTGACACCTAACCCGTCTCCACCCTACACCGTGTGACACCTAACCCGTCTCCACCCTACACCGTGTGACACCTAACCCGTCTCCTCCCTACACCGTGTGACACCTAACCCGTCTCCACCCTACACCGTGTGACACCTAACCAGTCTCCAACCTACACCGTGTGACACCTAACCCGTCTCCACCCTACACCGTGTGACACCTAACCCGTCTCCACCCTACACCGTGTGACACCTAACCGTCTCCACCCTACACCGTGTGACACCTAACCCGTCTCCACCCTACACCGTGTGACACCTAACCACTCTCCACCCTACACCGTGTGACACCTAACCCGTCTCCACCCTACACCGTGTGACACCTAACCCGTCTCCACCCTACACCGTGTGACACCTAACCCGTCTCCAACCTACACCGTGTGACACCTAACCCGTCTCCACCCTACACCGTGTGACACCTAACCCGTCTCCACCCTACACCGTGTGACACCTAACCCGTCTCCAACCTACACCGTGTGACACCTAACCCGTCTCCATCCTACACCGTGTGACACCTATCCTGGCTCCACCCTACACCGTGTGACACCTAACCCGTCTCCAACCTACACCGTGTGACACCTAACTCGTCTCCAACCTACACCGTGTGACACCTAACCCGTCTGCACCCTACACCGTGTGACACCTAACCCGTCTCCAACCTACACCGTGTGACACCTAACCCGTCTGCACCCTACACCGTGTGACACCTAACCCGTCTCCACCCCACACCGTGTGACACCTAACCCGTCTCCAACCTACACCGTGTGACACCTTACCCGTCTCCACCCTACACCGTGTGACACCTAACCCGTCTCCACCCTACACCGTGTGACACCTAACCCGTCTCCACCCTACACCGTGTGACACCTAACCCGTCTCCACCCTACACCGTGTGACACCTAACCCGTCTCCACCCTACACCGTGTGACACCTAACCCGTCTCCATCCTACACCGTGTGACACCTATCCTGGCTCTAGCCTATGCTGATTACTGAACCCTGATCTAAACTATGTATAGAATCCTTTCCATGAAACAAAGGCTCTGGACTTCATGTAATGGGAAGAACGCTCTGCAGAGGTTTGTAGATATCAGTCGGCCTGCCTACAAATAGGTCAGCTCCACCCCCTGACCCCACAGGACAACCCCCTGCTTAAATAAAGGAGGGATCCATTATTTTATTTGTTGTGGCCCAAATGGTGCAATTGGCGGTCCATGGTGAGCGGCAGCATGCCCCCCCCCCCCCTCTTACCTGTATGTTAGTCCGCCTGAGTTTATCACCTTTTTGTCTGTAATTCATCTCACGTCGTTCAGTGAAGTCTCTCAGGATTGGACGGATCCTCATAGCTGGGAAGCAGATTGCAGTGGAATGGAGGCACCTGACTGGCTGCATGTTGGCTGGTAAGGTGGGTTCATGGGCATTCCACAAGGGCACCATTGGCTTTGTGGGTGAGTCGTGGCAGGGTTCCAGTGATGTGTAATGCCCCCTACACACGGTCAGAATGTCTGGTGAAAGACCCACATTGGACTATTTCTCCCGGAAATTCCGGCCGCGGGTACGCCGTGTGGGTACGCGGCATTACACTTTCACGCGCCATTACCGTTTGGACGCGATGGACGGCCCTTGTCAGACTTTGGGCGCTTTCCGTGTCACACGAATACAATTCCTTTACATTCAGTCGGCGTTTGGTTTTGTTTTTCTTTATTTTCTTGGCCCCGCCCTTTCTTTTCATGCCCGCTGTACCCCATTGGTAGGCAGACCGTCATTTTCCTTTCCTGAGAGCTCATTGTGTCAGCCTGGGGTGTCCTGCCCCGGTGTTCTGCCCCGCTGTCCTGCCCCCCGGTGTCCTGCCCCGGTGTTCTGCCCCGGTGTCCTGCCCCCCGGTGTCCTGCCCCGATGTCCTGCCCCGCTGTTCTGCCCCGATGTCCTGCCCCGCTGTCCTGCCCCGGTGTCCTGCCCCGGTGTTCTGCCCCGGTGTCCTGCCCCGCTGTCCTGCCCCAGTGTTCTGCCCCGGTGTCCTGCCCCGCTGTCCTGCCCCGGTGTTCTGTTGCGGGGGGGGGGGTATTAGGAATCCCTCCGGTTATTTAAGCAGGGGTGTGTCCTGTGTGGTCAGAAAGGGAGGAGCCGACCTATTCGTGGGCTGACATGATGAGCTCCCAAGAAAGGGAAAATGACGGTAAGTTTGGTGACAATTTTCCGTATTGATTTGATTTGTTGTTTCCTTTTCCTGGATGACGTTCCTCACATCTCCATCATCAGAATTAAAGACAAACCCAAAGTGATTATAAAGTTACATTATCTGTATTGGGTCCAACCCGATCATCCGAGGACCTTGCTTTGTGCACGGGTCCAAATCATTTGTTGTAGGGGGGATTATGGTGTGGGGGAGGGGGGATTATGGTGTGGTGGGGGAGGGGGGATTATGGTGTGGGGGAGGGAGGATTATGATGTGGGGGGATGGAGGGGGGATTATGGTGTTGTGGGGGAGGGGGGATTATGGTGTGGGGGGGGATGGAGGGGGGATTATGGTGTGGGGTTGTTTTTTCAGGGGTTGGGCTTGGCCCCTCAGGGGTTGGGCTTGGCTCTTTAGTTCCAGTGAAGGGAACTTATAAGGTGTCGGCACACCAAGACATTTTGGACAATTTCATGCTCCCAACTTAGTGGGAGGAGTTTGGAGATGATTACTTCCTGTCTCGGGGTCCAGTGATGCGGGGGATGGAAGCCCCACTCGTCCCCTCCTCCGTTCGGTGGCGCCAGCATTGTAACTGTGGGCGCCCAGCTGCGCATGCGACGCCGTGATTGGCCATGCAGTCACCTGGGATCTGTCACGTGCCCCAGATGACTGACAGGAGGGAGGGGGCGGAGCTGAGCCCTTCCTGCGCCGGGGGAAGTGATGTCACCAGCCCGGGCACTGAGGAAGGCAGATTACGAGGGACCCCCTAGCAACACCCATTTAGAGGTGTTAAAAAAAAAATTTCAAAATGTTTTATTTTTTTTTTTGGAATATTAATGATTTTTTTTCCCCCACTGTAAAAAGGAAAGAGATAAAACGATGAGCTCTTCCGATGTGTCGGCAGTTTGGAGGCGATGGAATGAAACGCGTCGATGTTACAGAGAAGAGAAATGTGATATTTGGAATCTTCAGATCCTCCTTCCTGTCTGCAGAGAATCCGATCGATCGTCTCATTCCGGATCGGGAAGTCGATGGAATCCGAGCGATCGTCTCATTCCGGATCGGGAAGTCGATGGAATCCGAGCGATCGTCTCATTCCGGATCGGGAAGTCGATGGAATCCGAGCGATCGTCTCATTCCGGATCGGGAAGTCGATGGAATCCGAGCGATCGTCTCATTCCGGATCGGGAAGTCGATGGAATCCGAGCGATCGTCTCATTCCGGATCGGGAAGTCGATGGAATCCGAGCGATCGTCTCATTCCGGATCCGGAAGTCGATGGAATCCGAGCGATCGTCTCATTCCGGATCGGGAAGTCGATGGAATCCGAGCGATCGTCTCATTCCGGATCGGGAAGTCGATGGAATCCGAGCGATCGTCTCATTCCGGATCGGGAAGTCGATGGAATCCGAGCGATCGTCTCATTCCGGATCGGGAAGTCGATGGAATCCGAGCGATCGTCTCATTCCGGATCGGGAAGTCGATGGAATCCGAGCGATCGTCTCATTCCGGATCGGGAAGTCGATGGAATCCGAGCGATCGTCTCATTCCGGATCGGGAAGTCGATGGAATCCGAGCGATCGTCTCATTCCGGATCGGGAAGTCGATGGAATCCGAGCGATCGTCTCATTCCGGATCGGGAAGTCGATGGAATCCGAGCGATCATCTCATTCCGGATCGGGAAGTCGATCGATCGTCTCATTCCGGATCAGGAAGTCGATCGGTTTTAGATGTCGCACAGAAAGTGGAAGATTTTCCTACTTTTGGAGTGAGAAGTATTTCCGTAATCTGCCAGGAAAGTCGTTCCCCATCCCCCGGAACGCGTCGATCGCACGTTATTAATTAGGTCGGCGGGAGACTTGCGGCCAAATTCCAGCGGATTAAGATAAAGAGATTATGGGGTGTTATGGAAATTCTTTATTAGTCGTCAGGAGGGATTAGAGGGGGATGGGAAGAAGAGAGGCCGACGGACTCCATGGGGGGAGGACATTAAGGCTGAACTCCGGGGACACAGCTGGAGATGTGCAGTAAACATGTTGTCGCTAAAAGTATGTGAACCCCAAAGATTGAGTTCAGGTGTCTCCTTCTGTTCCCCCCCCCATAAAGACATGACTGTGCCCCCCCCCTGTACAAAGCCAACTCCATAAAGACATGACTGCCCCCCCCCCTGTACAAAGCCAGCTCCATAAAGACACAGTGTGACCAGTTTGGTGTGGAGGAACTCGAGTGTCCTGCACAGAGTCCTGACCTCATCCCTACTGATCACATTTGGGATAGATTTCAACACCGACTGTGAACCAGGTCTTCTCATCCAACATCAGTACCTGACCTCACAAGATGTTCTTTTGGCTGAGTGATGAAGGGAAGTAAAATGTTCAAATCATCCCAAAAGTGTTCAGTAGGGATGAGGTCAGGACTCTGTGCAGGACACTGGAGTTCCTCCACATCAAACTGGTTACACCAGGTCTTTATGGAGCTGGCTTTGTACACGGGGGGGGGGGCACAGTCATGTCTTTATGGAGCTGGAAAAGAAAAGGGTCTTCACTGAAATATCACCACAAGGTTGGGAGAGGACAATTGTCTACAATGTCTTTGTATGGTGGAGGGTTATCAGAGTCTCCATAGTTCAGGTGTCTCCAGTGTCTCTCAGGTGTCTACAGTGTCTTCAGTGTCTCTCAGGTGTCTCCAGTGTCTCTCAGGTGTCTCCAGTGTCTCTCAGGTGTCTCCAGTGTCTCTCAGGTGTCTCTCAGGTGTCTCCAGTGTCTCTCAGGTGTCTCCAGTGTCTCTCAGGTGTCTCTCGGGTGTCTCCAGTGTCTCTCAGGTGTCTCCAGTGTCTCTCAGGTGTCTCCAGTGTCTCTCAGGTGTCTCCAGTGTCTCTCAGGTGTCTCCAGTGTCTCTCAGGTGTCTCCAGTGTCTCTCAGGTGTCTCTCGGGTGTCTCCAGTGTCTCTCGGGTGTCTCCAGTGTCTCTCAGGTGTCTCCAGTGTCTCTCAGGTGTCTCCTGTGTCTCTCAGGTGTCTCCAGGGAACGGAGCCTTGACTTCATCCCTACTGAGCACCTTTGGGGTGAATTGAAACGCCATTGGTGAGCCAGGTCTTCTCATCCAACATCAGTACCTGACCTCACAAATTCCGACAGATACCCTCAAATTTTGTTGGAAAGTCTTCCCAGAAGAGTGGAAGATTGGGTAGCTGCAGGTGCAACAGACATTTCAGAACACGGATATCATATTAGTACATAGACTGCTGTCCCCACAACAGACCTGAAGAGGGGGTGGGGGGGTTCCGATCTCTTGAAACGCGTTGGGAATTCTTTATGTCATACACCAATAGAGTGATCATTGTTTTCCAACTGGCTGGAATTTCCAAGACTTTCTAATCATAGATGCTCCTCACCTTTCCTCCATAATCTAAATCCTACTGAACATCTTTGGGGTGAATTGGAACACCAATGGTGAGGCAGATCTTCTCATCCAACATCAGTACCTGACCTCACCAATGGGCACAGATTCCCACAGACCCCCAACATCTGGTGGAAAGTCTTCCCAGAAGAGTGGAGGAGCCACAAAGGGTGCAACTCTGTATTCCTAGTGATGGTTTTAGAGTTGGATGCCCAACAAACTCATATATAGGTGGCCACAAACGTTTGTATTTGGTCGAGTAGCAGAATGTATTTAAGTCCAGTTAAATGGAATGCAGAGGTCCGGTACTGATGTTGGATGAGAAGACCTGGCTCACCATCGGCGATCCAATTCATCTCAAAGGTATTCAGTAGGGATGAGGTCAGGACTCTGTGCAGGACACGACCTTTCACCTACACCAATTCATATCTGAAGGGGTTCCCACATATGTTTGGCCACTTCTTTATGTAATGCCCGGTACACACGGTATGGTGTCGGAAAATCCGATCGTGTGGGGCTCTAGCGGGCTTTTTCCGTCTGAATTTCCGATGGAAAAAATTTGAGAGCAGGATCTAAAATTTTCCGACAAAAAAATCCGATCAGACTTTTTCCGATGGTGTGTAGAGAATTCCGACGCACAAAGTGCCACGCATGCTCAGAATAAATTTGGGGACAAAAGCTATTGGCTCCTGGCCTCTACATAGTCCCGCCGTACGTCTTTTCCGTCACCTCGTTCGGAACGATCGGATTTTCCGACAACTTTGTCCGACCGTGTGTGCCACACAAGTTTCGGCCAAAATCCGTCGGAAAAAAATCAGAGGGATTTTGTGGTGGGAATGTCCGGTGGTGATTTACGGGGCGTGAGACTTTATTGCCAGGCAGCCGAAAGGACGCCTCACGCTGGTTGTCAGACGATCGGGTTATTTGCCCCCCATCTGCCCTCCTGTCTTCATACATTCAGAGAAATGTGTTAATAAAGACGAAGCAGCCAGAATTCCTCGTTTGGTGTTCGGAAATCTTGGCTCTTCGTGAGATATAAATCCGTATTCTGAGGGTTCGTTCTCAGCGGCCGAGACGTTAATTACCTCCAGAGCTCAGCGAGGGGAACCGGCCTGAGGCCTCTCTGTGCCGCACAATCCATCACCACATGACTGAAAAGGAGAGGAACGTGGAAATCTCATCCCGGAGTCTGCTGGGAATGTCGGAGTCTACTGGGAATGCCGGAGTCTGCTGGGAATGTCGTGGTCTACTGGGAATGCCGGAGTCTGCTGGGAATGTCGGAGTCTACTGGGAATGCCGGAGTCTGCTGGGAATGCCGGAGTCTGCTGGGAATGCCGGAGTCTGCTGGGAATGTCGGAGTCTACTGGGAATGCCGGAGTCTGCTGGGAATGTCGGAGTCTACTGGGAATGCCGGAGTCTGCTGGGAATGTCGGAGTCTACTGGGAATGCCGGAGTCTGCTGGGAATGCCGGAGTCTGCTGGGAATGTCGGAGTCTACTGGGAATGCCGGAGTCTGCTGGGAATGTCGGAGTCTACTGGGAATGCCGGAGTCTGCTGGGAATGCCGGAGTCTGCTGGGAATGTCGGAGTCTGCTGGGAATGTCGGAGTCTACTGGGAATGCCGGAGTCTACTGGGAATGCCGGAGTCTGCTGGGAATGTCGGAGTCTACTGGGAATGCCGGAGTCTGCTGGGAATGTCGGAGTCTACTGGGAATGCCGGAGTCTGCTGGGAATGTCGGAGTCTACTGGGAATGCCGGAGTCTGCTGGGAATGCCGGAGTCTGCTGGGAATGTCGGAGTCTACTGGGAATGCCGGAGTCTGCTGGGAATGTCGGAGTCTACTGGGAATGCCGGAGTCTGCTGGGAATGTCGGAGTCTACTGGGAATGCCGGAGTCTGCTGGGAATGCCGGAGTCTGCTGGGAATGTCGGAGTCTACTGGGAATGCCGGAGTCTGCTGGGAATGTCGGAGTCTACTGGGAATGCCGGAGTCTGCTGGGAATGCCGGAGTCTGCTGGGAATGTCGGAGTCTACTGGGAATGCCGGAGTCTGCTGGGAATGTCGGAGTCTACTGGGAATGCCGGAGTCTGCTGGGAATGTCGGAGTCTACTGGGAATGCCGGAGTCTGCTGGGAATGTCGGAGTCTGCTGCTTGGAATGCCGGAGACTGCTGGGAATGTCGGAGTCTGCTGCTTGGAATGCCGGAGACTGCTGGGAATGTCGGAGTCTGCTGCTTGGAATGCCGGAGACTGCTGGGAATGTCGGAGTCTGCTGCTTGGAATGCCGGAGACTGCTGGGAATGCCGGAGTCTGCTGGGACTGTCGGAGACTGCTGGGAATGTCGGAGTCTACTGGGAATGCCGGAGTCTGCTGGGAATGTCGGAGTCTACTGGGAATGCCGGAGTCTGCTGGGAATGTCGGAGTCTGCTGCTTGGAATGCCGGAGACTGCTGGGAATGCCGGAGACTGCTGGGAATGCCGGAGTCTGCTGGGACTGTCGGAGACTGCTGGGAATGTCGGAGTCTACTGGGAATGCCGGAGACTGCTGGGAATGTCGGAGAGTGCTGGGAATGCCGGAGTCTGCTGGGAATGTCGGAGTCTGCTGGGAATGTCGGAGAGTGCTGGGAATGCCGGAGTCTGCTGGGAATGTCGGAGTCTGCTGGGAATGCCGGAGACTGCTGGGAATGTCGGAGTCTGCTGGGAATGCCGGAGACTGCTGGGAATGTCGGAGACTGCTGGGAATGCCGGAGTCTGCTGGGAATGTCGGAGTCTGCTGGGAATGCCGGAGTCTGCTGGGAATGCCGGAGACTGCTGGGAATGCCGGAGTCTGCTGGGAATGCCGGAGACTGCTGGGAATGTCGGAGTCTGCTGGGAATGTCGGAGTCTGCTGGGAATGTCGGAGACTGCTGGGAATGTCGGAGAGTGCTGGGAATGCCGGAGTCTGCTGGGAATGTCGGAGTCTGCTGGGAATGTCGGAGTCTGCTGGGAATGCCGGAGACTGCTGGGAATGTCGGAGTCTGCTGGGAATGCCGGAGACTGCTGGGAATGTCGGAGACTGCTGGGAATGCCGGAGTCTGCTGGGAATGCCGGAGACTGCTGGGAATGTCGGAGACTGCTGGGAATGTCGGAGTCTGCTGGGAATGCCGGAGACTGCTGGGAATGTCGGAGTCTGCTGGGAATGTCGGAGACTGCTGGGAATGCCGGAGTCTGCTGGGAATGCCGGAGACTGCTGGGAATGCCGGAGTCTGCTGGGAATGCCGGAGACTGCTGGGAATGCCGGAGACTGCTGGGAATGCCGGAGTCTGCTGGGAATGTCGGAGTCTGCTGGGAATGCTGGAGACTGCTGGGAATGTCGGAGTCTGCTGGAAATGAGTCTGCTGGGAATGTCGGAGACTGCTGGGAATGTCGGAGTCTGCTGGGAATGCCGGAGACTGCTGGGAATGCCGAAGTCTGCTGGGAATGCCGGAGTCTGCTGGGAATGTCGGAGTCTGCTGGGAATGCTGGAGACTGCTGGGAATGTCGGAGTCTGCTGGAAATGAGTCTGCTGGGAATGTCGGAGTCTGCTGGGAATGCCGGAGACTGCTGGGAATGTCGGAGACTGCTGGGAATGCTGGGAATGTCAGAGTCTGCTGGGAATGCCGGAGTCTGCTGGGAATGCCGAAGACTGCTGGGAATGTTGGAGTCTGCTGGGAATGTCGGAGTCTACTGGGAATGCCGGAGTCTGCTGGGAATGTCGGAGTCTGCTGGGAATGTCGGAGACTGCTGGGAATGTCGGAGACTGCTGGGAATGTCGGAGTCTGCTGGGAATGTCAGAGACTGCTGGGAATGTCGGAGACTGCTGGGAATGCCGGAGTCTGCTGGGAATGTCGGAGACTGCTGGAAATGTCAGAGACTGCTGGGAATGTCGGAGTCTGCTGGGAACGCCGGAGTCTGCTGGGAATGTCGGAGACTGCTGGGAATGCCGGAGTCTGCTGGGAATGCCGGAGTCTGCTGGGAATGCTGGAGACTGCTGGGAATGTCGGAGTCTGCTGGGAATGCTGGAGTCTGCTGGGAATGCCGGAGACTGCTGGGAATGTCGGAGTCTGCTGGGAATGCTGGAGTCTGCTGGGAATGTCGGAGTCTGCTGGGAATGAATGTCAGAGTCTGTTGGGAATGTCGGAGAGTGCTGGGAATGCCGGAGTCTGCTGGGAATGCCGGAGACTGCTGGGAATGTCGGACTCTGCTGGGAACGACGTCTACTTTGTAGAGGAAGGTTTATGTTTGACCTGAATGCTGAGGAAGTTGCCTGACCTGCATTGCGTCTAACAATGTGTGGCCACCATGGGCTCCATAGTTTCCCATTCCTGGTTGGGTGGAGGGTGATGGTTACGGGTAAAAGATCCTCATCGCAATATTTACCATTTTAATATAAAGAAGAGAACGACTGAACACAAAGACTCACCTTTGTCCTATAATAACGCTTTTATTAAGCTTTAGGAGATTATATGAGAGCCGCCATTTGTCACCTCCTCGAAGATCCAACGACTTCAGAACGTCGAGTCTCTGACTTGGGACAAATCTGCCAGATCCGGAGCTCTGGCCGGAGACGAGTATAATAGGGAGATTCCACTTATGGGAAATTCATTGCAGTCAATGGGACGGGGGAAGTTGAATTTGTGCTCAGATTATACAAACTATAGTATCTACTTAGTCTGAACAAGTAAAGGCACCGCAAAGAAACCCCATTCACCTCCGTATCTATAACTGTTCTGAAGAAATGTGTTTCCAATGTTTACAACCCAGGCCCTGTGTTCTCTATGGGGGCAGATCTTGGCAGACTGCTGACACTCTAAACACACACAATGGGTGATTCTACGTTGTTAGAAACCGAATGGATCTGACTTTAGAGTCTTTGTTGTGATCCTTGAGGATGAATTACTTCACAGTACAAGCAGTTGCAGAGGTGAGTGAGGTCTTGTTTTAAAGCTCTTTTACAGCTTGTTAATAATATGGCATAAATGTAACGTAGACAGTCCGGTCGTAGCGGGGGAGGGAGGGGGTTTGGTGCCTAGCAGTGACCAAGAACATTTCTGGGGGGGTATATGTGCCGTCCTCCAAGAACTGACCACCACAATGCACCACATACCGTCATATGCAAAGCTGGGACTTCGAACCTCAGTTCAGCCAAATGTGTAGAAGAAAGAGACGTAATCTGCCCCCGTAGAAAGCATTAGTCAGACCTCGTCTGTCATCATCCTTCCTTGTATAATAAGAGGTGTAGGCTCTAGAGAGAGACATAATCTGCCCCATTTACACATAATTTGCCCCTATACAAAGCACTGAGCAGACCTCATCTGGAATATGCAGTTCAGTTTTGGGCTCCAGTTCACAAAAGAGATGTTTAACCCCCTCATACAGAAAGGCTTCTTCACAGTAAGAGCTGTGAAAGAATGCAATAGGCTCCCTCAGTGGCCGATTCCTGCCAACTCAGACGATTGCTTTAAAATGTCTGGATGTGTTTCCAAGTGTAAAAAAAATAGAACCGGCTAATAATATTTATGGGTAATACCGCCATACAGGGCTGCTGTTAGAAATTTTGGGGCCTCGACCCTTCAGAGATGCAGTGGAACAGCGGCACTGGATTTTATCCGCATACGTCCTGAAAATGAAAAAAAGTCCCTCCTCTGTTCCCACCTCCTGGGTCCCTCTGTTGAAGTGATAGATTCCAGGGAAATGTAATTTAAGCTTTGGTAAGCAAGTAAGAGAGGGGGTGTGGTCTAGTAAAATCAATTCATTAATTTAGGCAGAAATGAACAATAAAGCTGCTCCAGGCCCCCCCCCCTGTTTAGCTGATGAGGTCGGGGCCCAGTACCACAGGACCGGTTGTACTGCCTTATCAGCGGTCTTGCCGCCATAGACTGATGATCCAGAGTAGGCAGGGGTGCCCAACCAGGGGCCCGGGGGGACCTCCTGCTCTAAGATGGCAGGTTGGCAAGCCCAGATCATGGGTTGCCAACCTGCCATCCCTGAGCAGCAGTTTTGTGAACGAAGCCGCTGGTAGTGGAAGCAAGTGGCTGCAGAGCCACATAAACCAATGCTTCTTGTATAGCGCCCGCTCGTGTCACAGACGGAGTGATACCAAATGCACTCCGCCTGGGACAGCAACAGCCAGCGATACCAGAATGGATGGTTATTAAAGGTAAGTTTACTACTAAATTCACAGTATATATGGATATATCTGTTTTGCAGTGGTTACTGGGCTGCTTTCAAAATGATCCGCAGGTGCAGCGCAGCTGCAGGTTACCTGCATTGAGCCATAGACTTCTGTTATTACCTGCAGGTTTGTTGCGCCTTCAGAAAGGAAGTGCAGCTAACACGCATGTTCACTGCGCTGTACCCGCGGTTCGGGCAAATCGCAGCGCATCAGTGTGAAAGCAGCCTTAGGCCCCTTTCACATGACTGGTCCGACCCAATCGGACTTACTATTCACCTCTATGGAGCAGCAGATGTAAACGGACTTGTGACTGTTTACACCCGGCCTACCTAAAAAAAATAGAAAGGGATCTGCCCCTTCCGTCTGGGCAAATCGGATTGGATCAGAGGGCCCATAGAGTAGAGTGGGCGGACCTGTCATCTGATCCGCTCATTGTGGCCCGCGACCAGGTACCAATTCGCTTAAGTAGCCCTCGCTCTTCAAAAGTTTGGGCGCCCCTGGTCTAAGGAGATGAGGAAGATTCTACTGATTGGAATGAATTAGGCGGCACTTCATGAGGGATCTTCCTTGTGCTCCGGGTTCTGAGGATGCAGAATAATATATTTCTGGCTGTGGTTGGACGATGTGTGGAGACTCCCTACCTCTATAGATCCTTCGGAGGAGAGTCGCGGAGCTGGACACGGAGTGGCCCGCAGAGCCCCGTATTATTGTGACGACGAAGTATTCCAGCAATGTGTGAAATCTCCGGGGATTCTTCCATGTCCTGAGTACATCCATATGTTGGGTATGCAGAGCGGAGGGCGCTGCGGGTGACGCCATGTTGTACATCCATATGTTGGGTATGCAGAGCGGAGGGCGCTGCGGGTGACTCCATGTTGTACATCCATATGTTGGGTATGCAGAGCGGAGGGCGCTGCGGGTGACGCCATGTTGTACATCCATATGTTGGGTATGCAGAGCGGAGGGCGCTGCGGGTGACTCCATGTTGTACATCCATATGTTGGGTATGCAGAGCGGAGGGCGCTGCGGGTGACGCCATGTTGTACATCCATATGTTGGGTATGCAGAGCGGAGGGCGCTGCGGGTGACGCCATGTTGTCTCCAGCAGTTCATTTTTCATCCGAACTTTCACCATATTCCCTCCATAAGGTCATTCCAGAACTACGTCTACATCGGAGGAGGGGAACACGTGGTCACCCTACCCCAAAGGTGTTCAGTAGGGTTGGGGTCAGGGCTCTGTGCAGGACACTTAATTACCAGGACCCCATTTCACTGGAGGCACCTGAACTCCTGAAACCTTTTGGAGGGGTCTCTGCTGTTCAGGTGTCTCCAGTGAAGGGTCCCGGTAATCCTCCATCATACAAAGACATTGTAGACCATTGTGCTCTTCCAGCCTTGTGGTAACAGTTTGGTGAAGACCCTTTTCTGTTCCGGCATGGCTGTGCCCCCCCCCCCTCGTGTATAAATCCAGCTTCATAAAGACCAGTTTGGTGTGGAGGAACTCAAGTGTCTACTGATCACTTACTACAGTCATGCTGGAACAGAAAAGGGTCTTCTCCAAACTGTTGGGCAGTCTATTCCAAAACCATGGGCCCCCTCCCTCCATAGCCATTAATATTCCATTTAGCAGTATGACAGAGGATATGGGCAGCTAGAATGTTGGGCATCATTGGCCCCCCATTATTTGCCCAGTGCTGCATTATGTCAAAAAACAGCCTTGTAGTAGCATCTGATCATCCAATCACAGACCCCC
This sequence comes from Lithobates sylvaticus, assembly GCA_028564925.1. Lineage (NCBI taxonomy): Eukaryota > Metazoa > Chordata > Amphibia > Anura > Ranidae > Lithobates > Lithobates sylvaticus. The sequence continues at coordinate 1,014,947 of CM053028.1, read as the reverse complement.
CATATATCATCCAATCACAGACCCCCCATATATCATCCAATCACAGACCCCCCCCCATATATCATCCAATCACAGATCCCCCCATATATCATCCAATCACAGACCCCCCCATATATCATCCAATCACAGATCCCCCCATATATCATCCAATCATAGACCCTCCCATATATCATCCAATCACAGACCCCCCCCATATATCATCCAATCACAGATCCCCCCATATATCATCCAATCACAGATCCTCCCATATATCATCCAATCACAGACCCCCCATATATCATCCAATCATAGACCCCCCCCCATATATCATCCAATCACAGACCCTCCCATATATCATCCAATCACAGACCCCCCCCCCATATATCATCCAATCACAGACCCCCCCCATATATCATCCAATCACAGACCCCCCATATATCATCCAATCACAGATCCCCCCATATATCATCCAATCACAGATCCTCCCATATATCATCCAATCACAGATCCTCCCATATATCATCCAATCACAGATCCCCCCATATATCATCCAATCACAGACCCCCCCATATATCATCAAATACATTAATATGAATCTTTTGCACCCCCACCGACCCGAGAAGCAGGGCGCGGCCATCAAGAACCGGTACAGAAAAAATAACCCGGCAGATCATTCCGGAGTCGTCCTTTTATTCAAACAACATTTTACAGTGAGAAACGTCTCTTACTAACAATTTATAATAAAATAAGATTCAAAACAGAAAAATAAAATAAACCAACATACAGTATACTGAGCAGAATAACATAATCACAGCATTACACCGAGAGAAGGATGACGGCCAAGTGGATATGAATGTGATCAACTTAAAGTAGAACTCTGGGCCTAGCCAATAATGACAGATGTGATACGGGTTGTCCAGAGCCCCCCCTCCCCCATTGATCCTGCCAGTAGATGAGAGATTTTTCCACGTCCTGTAAAATAGTGACAACACTTCCTGTTTTGCACAGCAGCAGCGTTGTCACCTTGTAGACGGTGGCAGTGAAAGACTCCTGAATGGTGGAATCTTCCTTCCAAGGGTTTCTGATCTTCGCACGATCCTGGTTCGGATTTACTGAATACGTTCCTAGAAATGTCATATGACTATTCCCTTCAATATCCTCCATAGTCGGCCCTACAACCTCTCTCTGCATTGATTAGCCAGCTTGGCATGAATAGCAATCCTACGGAAGAAGATGGGCAAGAGTCGGCACACCGGTACACATGGAGAGGTGCGAATCCAAACTCAGAAGCTGACTGAGAGTGACTCAACCAATGAACCACCACACTGAGAAAATCTAAAGAATAAAATACAACGGACCCAAAAGATAAAAATGTGATACTTTCATGATATGTACTGAGAAGGTTCCCCTGATACATGGGCACTGCCACGTTAATGGCTGACACGTCCTGCCCCGGGGAAGGCTGTCTGGGATGGATTGGACACAAGGAAAGTGAAGTGTTGCTCCTTCAGTTACTAATCAGCAGCCTGCTGACTAAGGTGGATGGCTTTACTGTCTGGCAGAGGCATCGGGATCACAAGTCTACAGATACCGCATCATATGAGATGTGTCTGTGAAGGATCTCATGGATCCAAGTCATGGTAGATCTATTAGTAGTTGGTCACATTGAGCTGGACTTGTTCTGTAATGTTGACAACTTTTCATAGATCCTTCAGTTCCTTATGTTGTGTCTCTGAATAGTTATGAAAACATCTTCAACATTACAGAGCAAGTCCAGGTGAATGTGCCTGACTAATACTAGATCTACCATGATCTGAATCCATGAGACCCACTACTAGATCTACCATGACCTGGATCCATGAGACCAACTACTACTAGATCTACTATGACCTGGTTCTAGGAGCCCAACTACTAGATCTACCATGATCTGGATCCATGAGTCCAACTACTACTAGATCTACCATGATCTGAATCCATGAGACCACCTACTAGATCTACCATGACCCATGACCTGGATCCAGGAGCCCAACTACTAGATCTACCATGACCTGGATCCATGAGACCAACTACTAGATCTACCATGATCTGGATCCATGAGACCAACTACTAGATCTACCATGACCTGAATCCATGAGACGACCAACTACAAGATCTACCATGACCTGGATCCATGAGACCACCTACTAGATCTACCATGACCTGGATCCAGGAGCCCAACTACTAGATCTACCATGACCTGGATCCATGAGTCCAACTACTAGATATACCATGACCTGGATCCATGAGACCACCTACTACTAGATCTACTATGACCTGGATCCATGAGACCAACTACTAGATCTACCATGACCTGGATCCATGAGACTAACTACTACTAGATCTACCATGACCTGGTTCTAGGAGCCCAACTACTAGATCTACCATGACCTGGATCCATGAGACCAACTACTAGATCTACCATGACCTGGATCCATGAGTCCAACTACTAGATATACCATGACCTGGATCCATGAGACCACCTACTACTAGATCTACTATGACCTGGATCCATGAGACCAACTACTAGATCTACCATGATCTGGATCCATGAGACCAACTACTAGATCTACCATGACCTGGATCCATGAGACCACCTACTACTAGATCTACTATGACCTGGATCCATGAGACCAACTACTAGATCTACCATGACCTGGATCCATGAGACCAACTACTAGATCTACCATGACCTGGATCCATGAGACCCACTACTAGATCTACCATGACCTGGATCCATGAGACCACCTACTACTAGATCTACTATGACCTGGATCCATGAGACCAACTACTAGATCTACCATGACCTGGATCCATGAGACCAACTACTACTAGATCTACCATGACCTGGTTCTAGGAGCCCAACTACTAGATCTACCATGACCTGGATCCATGAGACCACCTACTACTAGATCTACCATGACCTGGATCCATGAGTCCAACTACTAGATATACCATGACCTGGATCCATGAGACCACCTACTACTAGATCTACTATGACCTGGATCCATGAGACCAACTACTAGATCTACCATGACCTGGATCCATGAGACCACCTACTACTAGATCTACTATGACCTGGATCCATGAGACCAACTACTAGATCTACCATGACCTGGATCCATGAGACCCACTACTAGATCTACCATGACCTGGATCCATGAGACCACCTACTACTAGATCTACACAAGACCGGCCACTGGTTTAGCTCTCCACCAGTTCTACAATGAAGCTAAATAAAAATCCATTTTCAAAGCTCTGCCGATTCATTTGATCCTGTCAGGAATAGAGAGATGAAGGAGAGGAGACATCAGACGGCCTTGATGGACGGAGCTCATCATAAAGAGGAGAACAGAGAGGGAGGTGTCTGATCACAGAGAAAACAAAAGATGAACACACGGCCGATAGATGTATTGTGATCTATGAAGCCCATAAACAAGACTCGTGGTGGGAAGATCAAAACAGAACTAAAAAGAAGAATTCTACGATCAACGTAATGAAAATAAAGAACTGTCTGTGACATGTATAGAGGACCGTCTCCCCACCAGTATTGGGGTGATCTGGGAACCCAGATCTGTGCACCCTTGCATTGTACCGGAGGGGTGTTGTCAGCCCCTCCCATTCTTACTGATGTCATTGGGCGTGATAAAGCCCCGATCCCATATTCCCTACTCTCGGCCTTCAATATCAGGTGACCCAGAAGAATGACTTACAAGCAGCACATGACCTGAGCTAAAGGAGGAAATGTCCTAATGATAGAGCCGGGTGTTGGTCCAGTATGATGAAGATATAAAGTGCAACCAGTATGGCCCCCAACACACAGGCTGCACCCCACAGTGGTGCCGGTATCAGGTGTACTCTTCAGTCTATAAACACCCGTAGAAGAGATCACAGGACTCACAGTAACTATGCTTATAAAAGGCGGAGCGGGGAGGAGGCAGCTCCATATTATTGGCCATGAGGGGGGTGGGGGGAGGAGAAGGCAGCTCCATATTATTGGCCATGAGGGGGGTGGGGGGAGGAGAAGGCAGCTCCATATTATTGGCCATGAGGGGGGTGGGGGGAGGAGGCAGCTCCATATTATTGGCCATGAGGGGGATGGGGGGGGGTGGGGGGAGGAGGCAGCTCCATATTATTGGCCATGAGGGGGATGGGAGAGGAGGCAGCTCCATATTATTGGCCATGAGGGGGATGGGGGGAGGAGAAGGCAGCTCCATATTATTGGCCCTGGTACAGGTGTGGTGGTCGGGTGTGTCCACAGACATTGGACCATACCAGAGATCCTGCGACTGATGTCTCTGCGTCACCTACAACACCACCTGATGAAGTGAATGGATTTGGGGAAGAGTTGCTGCATCGGTCAGTCTGCACACTGAAGGCCATTGGGCTGCATTTTAGGAATGATCTATTGCATGAACACTGGGGGGGGAGGGGGAGGGGGATTGAAGTTCTAGTTCTGAGACTACGTTCGTTTATCTGGTGACAGCCATGGACAATGGACTGGGGATGTCTGTGTGTCCAAAACTTTTCATGGCAACAAACAGACCGAATTCTTCTCAAGCTAAGGACAATGCCGAGATTTTCCGATTTGACACATTCTGGTAGTTCTAGTTAATTAATCTCCACTTCCCTGATACAGGCGCTGTGCAGGACGTCCAAATCCGACGGGTCAGTCCAATAAGCACCGCTGTACTCCATAATCAGCACAGACTGGTCAGGCAACCTCCTTCTTCCCATCCCATTGTCAGACACCCGGCCCCCATCCCCTTCTGTGTGAGGACACCTGTATCGTGGGGTGTGGCTACTACTCAGCACTGCCAATACAGAGCTTTGGAGGGGTGTGGCTACTACTCTGCTCTGCCAACACAACGCACTGGAGGGGTGTGGTTATTACTCAGCTCTGCTAATACAGAGCTTTGGAGGGGTGTGGCTACTACTCTGCTCTCCCAACACAAAGTACTAGAGGGGTGTGGCTACTACTCTGCTCTGCCAACACAACGCACTGGAGGGGTGTGGCTAATACTCTGCTCTGCCAACACAAAGTACTGGAGGGGTGTGGCTAATACTCTGCCAACACAAAGTACTGGAGGGGTGTGGCTAATACTCTGCTCTGCCAACACACAGCATTGGAGGCGAAGCCACTGCAGGGCTGGTCACACGAACAATGCCAAGACATGGGTCATGTGACTGGCGCGATAGAAGGCCCTTTATCACTGGGTGATGACCGGTATTTATGGACATCAGTGTCCGGGCAGAGCCGGGGATCACAGCAGGAATTCCTGGTGGTCTCAGATTCCTTTCCTGCTACACAGACAAGGTTCACTGATTCAATGTGCCCCCTCCCCCATTCAATGTGCCCCTCCCCCATTCAATACGCCCCCTCCCCCATTCAATGTGCCCCTTCCTCATTCAATACGCCCCCTCCCCCATTCAATGTGCCCCCTCCCCCATTCAATGTGACCACTTTCCCATTCAATGTGCCCCTTCCTCATTCAATACGCCCCCTCCCCCATTCAATGTGCCCCTTCCTCATTCAATGTGCCCCCTCCCCCATTCAATGTGCCCCTTCCTCATTCAATGGGCCCCTTCCTCATTCAATGTGCCCCTTCCTCATTCAATGTGCCCCTTCCTCATTCAATGTGCCCCCTTTCCCTTGCTCATTTATTGTGCCCTCCATCCCCCTGTGCAGTCACTGGGGGGGGGGGGGGGGCGCTATATCCGGTTTTGTGTGCTGTCAGCCCATTCAAAATGAAGAGGCCATTAAAGAGACCCTGTCACCAACCTTCAAAACTCCCAACAAAATAATCGAGTATCTTATTCGCTTCCTTACAACGTCTTTCCTTTATTGACTTACAAAGTGTCTCCGAGCTTCTGGGAAAATATGATTACCCCTGGAAGAGTCTTTTCCCGAGCACATCCCCCTCCCCCTCTTCCATGTCATAGACCCCTCTTTTTCTGGGAGTGTCTACTGCCTGTGCTGGCCCAGCTCCTCTGCCCTTCCACTCTCTACAGAAAATATAATAGAGTCCCCTGACATCACATCCAAGATGGCGGCACCCAGCAGCAGTCTCCGGGCTTTTGGATGTCTCCGGGTACATCACGCGCACAGATTACATAGAATAGTGTAGGGAAATTGTGGATGAAATGAAGGGTTTGGTGACGGGGTCTCGTCCCCCACAACGTGCTGACCAGACCCTCCGGGTACTGAATGACGTCCTCCCAGTCCTGGCAGAGTACAATGAGGTCACTGGGGGGGGGGGGGGGGTACAGACAGCGCTGTCCATTCATCTCTATGGTGGACTCGGCTTCTCTTCATATAAAATACAATAAAGTGAAATACCCGACAATAAAACAAGAAGAAATGTGAATGGATGAAGAAAAACACACAGAAGTGACCAGAGAACTGATTGTCTGCAGAAAAGACACAACGTCCAATAAACATGAAGATATCCAGCAAGAGGCGCCCTATAGTGAAGAGGACCTGTCCCTTTATACCCGTCACCTCCAGTGCCCATGTCCCCGGGCACACTGCTGAGGACCTGTCCCTTTATACCCGTCACCTCCGGTACACAGTGCCGGGTACGCCATGTCCCCGGGCACATCGCTGAGGGCAGTCCCTGGACGGAATATGATTGGACTATCGTCAATCCTGCTTATTGAAGAGCCTCCAGAACAGAGGAGGCCACAAAGACTCTACAAACATAAAGAGGACCTGTCCCTTTATACCCGTCACCTCCGGTACACAGAGCCGGGTACGCCATGTCCTCGGGCACATCGCTGAGGACAGTCCCTGGACGAGGCCACAAAGACCCACAACACCCCCCCCCCCCCCGGTCTCTGCCTACAAAATGGGGCTTAAAGTTGGACATCCCCTTTAACCGTTTACTTGCTCCTATTTGCAGCATACATTCACTGATATGTCCGACTTCTATATGTGAAATTGGTGAGAACTTCAAAAAGAGTGCAAGTCGTTGGATATAAAATAAAACAATGAAATATAAGAGAATATACGAGGATAATAGACCTTCATCATGGTGGGACTCGCCTACATGTTGGGGACTGAGCTCGCCTTGCATGCAAATTGTCTCCCTGGTTATGAACCTTCATTCCTTCAGCTGCAACTTGCATCAAGATGTCTCCAGAAACCGGTCCATAGTGTATCTAGATAACCATTTCCAGATTACAGAACTTTCCTCTCCAGACTGTACTGTGATTGGGTGGTTCCAGACTGTACTGTGATTGGGTGGTTCCAGACTGTACTGTGATTGGGTGGTTCTAGACTGTACTGTGATTGGGTGGTTCCAGACTGTACTGTGATTGGGTGGTTCCAGACTGTACTGTGATTGGGTGGTTCCAGACTGTACTGTGATTGGGTGGTTCCAGACTGTACTGTGATTGGGTGGTTCCAGACTGTACTGTGATTGGGTGGTTCCAGACTGTACTGTGATTGGGTGGTTCTAGACTGTACTGTGATTGGGTGGTTCCAGACTGTACGGTGATTGGGTGGTTCTAGACTGTACTGTGATTGGGTGGTTCCAGACTGTACTGTGATTGGGTGGTTCTAGACTGTACTGTGATTGGGTGGTGCCGCTCCTTCCTTGCTGACAGGCAATCACAATACAGTAAGGAGGTCTTCTAAATGTACCGGTTTCGAGAGACAACTTGGAGGCAAGAGAAATCCATAGATGGGCACTGTAAGGGGAGGTCACAGGCCCATTGCACCAGAAGGTTCCTGATTGGAGGGATTGTCTGCCCACACCAGCAATGACTGGGATTCCGAAATAAAGACGTTAATGAGTCGCCCCACATGTACCTGCCGCGGTGAGTGGCAGGTATGATTATCGGAGCCCCGCCCTATGCCCTTTTACTGGCTGAACTTTGCCTCTTGGCATGGTATCGATGGCATGCCAGCTCCATCAGCTCAAGTCCTCCAAATATCTTCTCCTGGAGAACATAGAAGACCACCATGGTTAGTGCATACCACCGGACAAAGCTGTACATGTAAATGCAGAAGAAGGAGGCCACGGTCAAGGCGCTCCAGTACACCAAGGACGCAAACTTAATTAAGTGAACCCGGAATTCCGATTTGCAGGGAGGGATTTTGCTGCGCCCGGTGACGTCAAAGTATCTTTCCCCTTCGTAGAAGGCACGCAGCCGCTCCTCCTTCTCCTTCCAGCGCTCCTGGCACCAACGCTGGAGCTCCTCTTTGGGAACAGGCAGGCTATCGATGGGGTATCTGCGGACGTGGAAATGGATTTCTCGAGGGAAGTTGCCGCTGAGAATGTGTTTCTCCGTTTGAGGAATGTTGCGAGGGTACGCCACGGTGATGTCATGGATGGCGTCAAGGTTGTTGCCTAGAAAAGAAAAAGAAAAGAAGAATTAATGATGGGGGTCACCGGTGTCAGACAATACCGCATTTCACAAAGATCCTCAGAGACCTATCCAGTAGGCCCCGCCCCTGCTTATCTTCCTAAACTTCCCCATTGGACCAACATTACTATGGGCTGCCTCACTGACCAACAGGAAAGCTGGAGAGACAGGAAGGGCTGGACTCCAGCCACAGGAAAGGCAACTGGAAATCACCTGACTTCACTGGTAAAGCCAAACTTTGGGCATTTCTTATTGGGGCCCCAGGAAGTGTTTTAAAGGAAAAGTAAGGTCTGGCCGCAATACGCACCTCCTCTCCAGAGCGTTCCACTGATATTCTTAGCCTTAGGGTGGGTGACACCTGGCATAATTCAACCAGGAACAATGAGAAAATCCTGGGGGTGCAGAGGGACCTGCCCCCTGTGGGGGTATCACCATGGTGACCTGTAGAGAATGGTGCTCACTAGATCGATAAAAAATAATAAAATCCCGCCGGGGGATGTCCAGGGCAGAGGCTCCGAGGTGGATTTAGGATACTAAATTAAATTAAACGCATCACGTGACGAGCAGAGCACGGCGATCTCCAGCAGCAGCAATCTCTGAGACCCGGGCTGCTTTGATCCGAGCGACCACCGGACCCGGCAAATTCTTGCCCCCCCTACAAGGACATGGGACTCCTTCATTCCTAGGAAGACCCTTACCCCCCAAGGTTACCGGGCGGTCACCACGATCTTTGCCAGCAGTACCAGCAACCGACATTCCTTTTTCGGAAAGATTGGACTTTTCATACTGCCACTCCTATGACATCTAACGCCGGCTGGGTAACGTTATAAAACTAATTACTCTTTACTCTGACCAGATTGTTTAAAGAACCGTCTGGCAATTTCTGAAGTTCGTATTTACTCTTCATTCACTAGCCTGATTGCATGGTGTCATAGAAAAAGTTTTCCTGATTATCTTGAATTACCTGAACTGTTTACATATGAAACCTCCAATGATTGAAAACTTTGTGTTGAGTTGAGCAGTATATTTACCTTCAACACAGCACATTTGTCTAGCAGATTGTCACTACAACCGGATTTTTAAAGCTGTACACACAGAGCTCTTTTGACCAATGGTTTTGATACACCTGCAGTTCTGAAATGGACGCATGGCTCTAGACTCAGCCTATTACCAACTGGACACAATCAGTACCTCTATCATTATCAATACCGTTGCCCTCAGTGTGTGTGACTACAAGACAGTCAATCAGGAATTCTTATAGCGCACTTTGGGTTACCTGGCAAGTCGTCCAGACCAGCTGAATTCACTAAATTAGTGCAGGACTTTTTCTATTAACCAATCTGTTCCACTTTTGCTGCTTCAAGAGTCGCTGCTATTACCAAACGTGAACTACACAAGGTCTCACGACCACGTGAATATATTTTTGATACATATCTTTTTTAGATTGGACTTTGATCCACTCCCTAAATTATACGTTTGAATAATTTTCACTGCTCTGCTTCACGTGATGCTTTTGTTGTCTATATGGTGTCTTGTTTGTCTTGTTGTGTGTTGTCTATAATTGTTGGTCACAGATCTCCAGAAAGTCTGGAATTTTTTATTCTAATTTAATGAAAAATATGCAAGTACTGTTTAATAAAGAATTTATTTTTTGCAAAGTATTGACTTTGTCATGATCAATATTTGTCACCATATAGTAGCCCTCTTTTTCTCTCTGGGTTCCTGTCCTTAGGACCCAGGGTCTGCTCTCCCCCTTTTTCCTAATACGCTTAGGCTACGGTGACAACTCAGCCAATAAATTGGCCTTTGATCAATAGCCGTACGATTCAATCGGCTACCTTGACCTCCCCTGCCACTTCCTTTCCCAATCCCCATCCCCAAATGTGTTTTAAATTAAATATGAACTGCAAAAGATTCAATAAACATCGGCAATTGTAGAAATATGTACCCTACACTGTATTAGAAAAGGTGCCGGGTCACCTGCTGTGCTGTACTGGGCCCCATCATCAAAATGAAAGGGATGAGGAGGAGGAGGAGGAGAGGAGGAGGAGGAGGAGGAGGAGAAGAAGGAGGAGGAGGAGGAGGAGGAGGAGAAAGGAGAAGGAGAAGGAGAAGAAGAAGAAGAAGAAGAAGAGAAGAAGAAGAAGAAGAAGAAGAAGAAGAAGAAGAAGAAGAAGAAGAAGAAGAAGAAGAAGAAGAAGAAGAAGAAGAAGAAGAAGGAGGAGGAGGAGGAGGAGAAGCAAAATAAGCAGGAGAGGTCCTTGTGCCACAAGCAGTGGTCCGGCACTGAAGCAGATGGTGATTGGACAGATTTGGGTTTTTGTTTAAAGACCATAAAATCTGCCCGGTGACTCGAGTTACCAATTGCAGTGATGTCACCTCCCTGCCCCCCAAGCCTGTAGATTGAACGCTGTGGGACCGGTGTGATTCCAGTTCCTGCATCTCCGCAGGCCGGTCATACTGCCCCCTGTGAACTGCTGCGGGTGTCAATACATCTGGGGGTGTCCACGCTTCCTCTGGGGGTGTCCGTGCATCCTCTGGGGGTGTCCGTGCATCCTCTGGGGGTGTCCGTGCATCCTCTGGGGGTGTCCGTGCATCCTCTGGGGGTGTCCGTGCTTCCTCTGGGGGTGTCCGTGCCTCCTCTGGGGGTGTCCGTGCTTCATCTGGGGGTGTCCGTGCTTCCTCTGGGGGTGTCCGTGCTTCCTCTGGGGGTGTCCGTGCATCCTCTGGGGGTGTCCGTGCTTCCTCTGGGGGTGTCCGTGCTTCCTCTGGGGGTGTCCGTGCATCCTCTGGGGGTGTCCGTGCCTCCTCTGGGGGTGTCCGTGCCTCCTCTGGGGGTGTCCGTGCCTCCTCTGGGGGTGTCCGTGCCTCCTCTGGGGGTGTCCGTGCTTCCTCTGGGGGTGTCCATGCATCCTCTGGGGGTGTCCGTGCCTCCTCTGGGGGTGTCCGTGCCTCCTCTGGGGGTGTCCGTGCCTCCTCTGGGGGTGTCCGTGCTTCCTCTGGGGGTGTCCGTGCTTCCTCTGGGGGTGTCCGTGCTTCCTCTGGGGGTGTCCGTGCTTCCTCTGGGGGTGTCCGTGCCTCCTCTGGGGGTGTCCGTGCCTCCTCTGGGGGTGTCCGTGCTTCCTCTGGGGGTGTCCGTGCTTCATCTGGGGGTGTCCGTGCTTCCTCTGGGGGTGTCCGTGCTTCATCTGGGGGTGTCCGTGCTTCATCTGGGGGTGTCCGTGCTTCATCTGGGGGTGTCCGTGCTTCATCTGGGGGTGTCCGTGCTTCCTCTGGGGGTGTCCGTGCTTCATCTGGGGGTGTCCGTGCTTCCTCTGGGGGTGTCCGTGCTTCATCTGGGGGTGTCCGTGCTTCCTCTGGGGTGTCCGTGCTTCATCTGGGGGTGTCCGTGCTTCCTCTGGGGGTGTCCGTGCTTCCTCTGGGGGTGTCCGTGCTTCCTCTGGGGGTGTCCGTGCTTCCTCTGGGGGTGTCCGTGCTTCCTCTGGGGGTGTCCGTGCTTCCTCTGGGGGTGTCCGTGCTTCATCTAGGGGTGTCCGTGCTTCCTCTGGGGTGTCCGTGCTTCCTCTGGGGTGTCCATGCTTCCTCTGGGGGGTGTCCGTGCTTCCTCTGGGGGTGTCCGTGCTTCCTCTGGGGGTGTCCATGCTTCCTCTGGGGGTGTCTTCTAATGACACCTCCGGATCGGATCACAGATCGCAGTGTGAACTGTGGATTCGCACAGGAATCGGATCGCGTTGCTGAACACCCATGTGATCCGATTCCAGTGTGGGAAATAAAAGGTCCCGGCACCGCTTGTTGTGTGAATCCAATGCCGGGTCCGGCATACAATAGTACGGCTGAACTGGCATTGCACAGACATGGCATGTGATGGGCAGAGCAATGCGGGTGTGAATCACATGCCATGTCTGTGTTGGCATATATGTGACTGAAGGAGTAGCAGGAAACTGATGAGGTGATATTTCTTCTCACCTTCGCAATGTCTCTTTGTCTGGAACCTGATTGGCTCTCGGTGCTGTATAGTACTATTTCGGTCATGATCAGGAGTCAAGCCAAAGGCATTATCTAGTTCATTACACAGCCGGCCTGCGTTGCGTTTCGCAGTCTATGAATATGCAGCACAAGTCATGGCGCCATTATTTCCACGCACCTTCCCCGTACCAGAATCAGAGCGGATTCACAATAAAGCGTAAAACCCGCCATCGAGCGCCACTGATCTCAGGAACGAAGAGCAACAAAAGCTAAACTTTCAGAGGCAAAACGAATTTCCTGGAAAAATGAATTTGTACAGCTGCTGCTGGGGGGTTATAAACAGAAGGAGCGACGCGTTCCGGGGACGCGGGAACTCATTTCTGCTCTGTGAACAATTGTTCTTCTAGATTAATGTGTGAAGGGGATAAATAGATTGTTTTGTTCATGAGAAATCAGCTCTGAACACAATATTGGGTCGGAGATTTAGATACATTGGAAGGTGGAGAGCCGAGTCAGGATCAGCCGGTGAGGAGCAAGAATGCCGGATCAGCCGGAAGAGTCCAATTATCAGAGCCAGAGAATCATACCGGAGTCCAGTCCAATCAGAGCCCGGGGTGGACCCCCAGAGAATCATACCGGAGTCCAGTCCAATCAGAGCCCAGGATGGACCCCCAGAGAATCATACCGGAGTCCAGTCCAATTATCAGAGCCCAGGTTGGACCCGCAGATAGGCATAACTTAGTATAGTCCAATCAGAGCCCAGGTCAGAAGGAGTTTATCGGAGGTGGGGGAGGGTATTTTAGGATCACAGGTGGTCACACCTCGGATCCTGAATGTTTGAGTGTCATTTCTTTCTTAATTTTTTGGAAAATCTCGGAATATAAGGTATCAGTTTCACAATTCTGAGTGAACTGAACACGTTCCATATAAAGGACTCTCCAAATCTGAAGCAAGGAAAGTGACTCCAACATAAGTTTAGGAGACGGGGGGGGGGGGGGGGGGGGGGGTTGGGTTGAGGTTTGGGGCCGGGAACAGTTGAAGATCTCGGCGGTGGGGCGGAGGTGAACGGTTCTCGGTATTAGATTATAAATAATGATTGAATGCATCACCCTAAAATACTCATCAATGATGTCATATCCTCTTATGGAACCCACAGAATCCCCCTCCAGAATCCCCCCCTCCAGAATCCCCCCTCCAGAATCCACCTCCAGGATCCCCCCCTCCAGGATCCCCCCCTCCAGGATCCCCCCCTCCAGGATCTCCCCCTCCAGGATCTCCCCCTCCAGGATCTCCCCCTCCAGGATCTCCCCCTCCAGGATCCCCCCCTCCAGGATCTCCCCCTCCAGGATCTCCCCCTCCAGGATCTCCCCCTCCAGGATCTCCCCCTCCTCTCACACCCAAATAAAACAGACTGAGCATGGAACGGACAGACGCAGGGATTTAATAAGCAGGACAACCAGCCATGAAGAAAATCGCAGACCCCCAGCAGGACGCCGCGACCGATTCTGAATGTAGAATGTTCACGTCTGATTGGAGCTCAGTATCTGGAACACCAGAACGTTCACCAGCCGAGACCATCCCCCATCACCTCCATTCTAAATCTATTAGAGCCGCGAGGAAGGCGGCAGCCATGGCCAAGACAAGACGCTCAATTCAGTCCCACAGAAATTCAGTTCAGCCGCTCGGCTCTGACCAGTTTGTGTCACCTCCCTGGACCTCCCTGAACCTCCCTGGACCTCGCTGGACCTCTATGAACCTCGCTGGACCCCGCTGGACCTCTATGAACCTCGCTGGACCCCGCTGGACCTCGCTGGACCTCGCTGGACCTTCCTGGACCTCCCTGAACTTCGCTGGACCTCCCTGAACTTCGCTGGACCTCGCTAAACCTCGCTGGACCTCCCTGAACCTCAGTGGACCTCCCTGGACCTCCCTGGACCTCGCTGGACCTCCCTGGACCTCGCTAGACTTCTCTGATTCTCGCTGAACCTCCCTGGACCTCCCTGAACCTCCCTGGACCTCGCTGGACCTCTATGAACCTCGCTGGACCCCGCTGGACCTCGCTGGACCTCGCTGGACCTTCCTGGACCTCCCTGAACTTCGCTGGACCTCCCTGAACTTCGCTGGACCTCGCTGGACCTCCCTGAACCTCAGTGGACCTCCCTGGACCTCTCTGGACCTCCCTGGACCTCGCTGGACCTCCCTGGACCTCGCTGGACCTCCCTGGACCTCGCTAGACTTCTCTGATTCTCGCTGAACCTCCCTGGACCTCCCTGAACTTCGCTGGACCTCCCTGAACCTCAGTGGACCTCCCTGGACCTTACTGGACCTCGCTAAACCTCGCTGGACCTCCCTGGACCTCCCTGGACCACATCTGAGGATGGGCTCAGAGAGAAGTGGGTGGAGGGTCCCCAGGAAGGCGGGATTGTCGCTGTGCCGGGCACCCGGTGACCATCTGCAATTTCTATCATAGATGAGCGGAATAATTCCACCCTCAATGGTCTCCAATGTACAAAGAGATCATCCAATCTTCCAGAAATGCTCTTCCGACGCGCTTCGCTCTCACATTAATAAGAGACGACCAACCGGTCACTTCCATCATCTACCAGTGACACCAGTATTGGTACCCAATGGGGGGATTCCAGAGCAAATGAGGAGGAGCTTCACTATGCCAAGAATACCCAATCACATGCAAGGAAAAGAAAAAACTACATTTTTTTTCTTATCATTTCTTATTTTATCATTTTTCTTATTGATTCGATCATATTTTTGTCTTTTCAAGAGATTAAGAAGGTTCTTCCTCCGGCAGATCGGAGGAGCTCAGCGCCATCCAACCAGCTCCATTGTTCTGTGGCGGATAATGAAAGTCGCCATCAGAAGCGTTTAGTGTCATCTACAGCCCAGAGCGATCGAAAATATTCATCTCCTTCCAACACACACAATCCGTCAGGACGCACAACACGCCGTCATTAGCCGCTAGATAATCACTGCTGAGAGGCATAATAAATCCTTCCATTGTACCGCCAAAATGCGTATTAATAGGACGCGCCTTCCGCCATTATCTCCAATGACACCCAATAATAACCCATCACTGTCAGACGCCGAACGACCGCCGATTAAAGGACAAAAATAAAGCAGGAGATCTTCCTGATCGAATAGTTCTATGCCAGGAGCCAAGTCACTGCGATTTCTGTACAGCACACGCCAAACCATCGGAGGAACAACTCTCCGCTCCAAGACGCGTTTCACTGATCCGTTTCTTGGCAACGTCCCAGGCTCCCCGCCCCCGGCTCCCCGTCTCCTCGTCCCCGGCTCCTCGTCCCCGGCTCCCTGTCCCCCCGTCCCTGGCTCCCCGTCTCCGGCTCCCCGTCCCCGGCTCCTCGTCCCCGGCTCCCCGCCCCCGACTCCCCGTCCCCTCGTCTCCGGCTCCCCGCCCCCGACTCCCCGTCCCCTCGTCTCCGGCTCCCCGTCCCCGGCTCCTCGTCCCCGGCTCCCCGCCCCCGGATCCCCACCCCCGGCTCCTCGTCCCCGGCTCCTCGTCCCCGGCTCCCCGCCCCCGGATCCCCACCCCCGGCTCCTCGTCCCCGGCTCCCCGCCCCCGGATCCCCACCCCCGGATCCCCGTCCCCTCGTCCCCGGATCCCCGTCTCCGGCTCCTCGTCCCTGGCTCCCCGTCCCCGGCTCCCCGTCTCTGGCTCCCCGTCCCCTCGTCCCCGGCTCCCCGTCTCCTTGTCCCCGGCTCCCCGCCCCCCCGTCCCCTCGTCCCCGGCTCCCCGTCTCCGGCTCCCTGCCCCCGGCTCCTCGTCCCCGGCTCCCCGTCCCCCCGCCCTGGGCTCCTCATCCCCGGCTCCCCGCCCTCGGCTCCCCGTCCCCCCGTCCTCGTCCCCCATCCCCTCGTCCCTGGCTCCCCACCCCCGGCTCCCCGTCCCCGGCTCCTCGTCCCCATCCCCTCGTCCCCGGCTCCCCACCCCCGGCTCCCCGTCCCTGGCTCCCCGGCTATTTATAGAAAACACAAATGGTTGGGGGGTGGGGCGCTCTTGGCACTTATAGAGTCCGTTCACATCAACTGTCCAACGACTTAAAGCCAATTTCTTTTTTTTGTACCTTCAGATCCGCTGAGTTGCCGCTTTGGAGATTTGCCTGTAATATTCTCCGGCGTTCGGCCGCCCAGAAATTCCATTACAGCCGGTCTTTTCCTCCCCGGCGATTGTCTCCGAGGGGAGAGGCCGCCCCCCGCAGCATTGACATCAGTACAACGCCTGTCATTCCCGTCACGTAGGCCGTGGAGGACTTGCGTCAGCTGAAGATCAACATCTTGATTAATGCCGCCGTGTGCCGGAGCCGCAATCAAGTCCGGAATATTTTCGGCCTCCGCTGTGATCTTTAAAGGGATTTTGCTGAGGCGGCATCTCTTCATGAAGACATATTTATGAGTATCGGGTGCTGCAGGTATGTGCTGCCCATCCATCGCCGAGGACTCCGAGGATTCATCCGACTCCGAGACCCGACATGGAAGATTCCGACTCCGAGACCCGACATGGAAGATTCCGACTCAGAGACCCGACATGGAAGATTCCGACTCCGAGACCCGACATGGAAGATTCCGACTCAGAGACCCCACATGGAAGATTCCGACTCAGAGACCCCACATGGAAGATTCCGACTCCGAGACCCCACATGGAAGATTCCGACTCCGAGACCCCACATGGAAGATTCCGACTCAGAGACCCCACATGGAAGATTCCGACTCCCAGACCCGACATGGAAGATTCCGACTCCCAGACCCGACATGGAAGATTCCGACTCCGAGACCCGACATGGAAGATTCCGACTCCGAGACCCGACATGGAAGACTCCGACTCCGAGACCCGACATGGAAGATTCCGACTCCGAGACCCGACATGGAAGATTCCGACTCAGAGACCCGACATGGAAGATTCCGACTCCCAGACCCGACATGGAAGATTCCGACTCCGAGACCCGACATGGAAGATTCCGACTCCGAGACCCGACATGGAAGATTCCGACTCAGAGACCCGACATGGAAGATTCCGACTCCCAGACCCGACATGGAAGATTCCGAGACCCGACATGGAAGATTCCGACTCAGAGACCCGACATGGAAGATTCCGACTCAGAGACCCGATATGGAAGATTCCGACTCAGAGACCCGACATGGAAGATTCCGACTCAGAGACCCGACATGGAAGATTCCGACTCAGAGACCCGACATGGAAGATTCCGACTCCGAGACCCGTCATGGAAGATTCCGACTCAGAGACCCGACATGGAAGATTCCGACTCCAAGACCCAACATGGAAGATTTCCATTTATATTGGCAACCAAATTCCAACACTATAAAAGCAGAAGAAAAAATTACCCCCCCACCCCACCCAACTAGAAGGCCCGACGTTTGTGGCCTCCTGACCGGCATATCTAGGAGATCCAAAACTACGGCCATTGATATGGATTGGCCCCCTCCCCCACAGTTGGCTTCCTTTGTACCGGCCTCCACTCTTCCGGGAAGGCTTCCCATAAAGGAGGGTGTCTGCAGAGATTTCTGCCCATTTGTGAGGTCCGGTACTGATGTTGGGTGAGAAGTCCTGGTCCCATAGTCCTGGTCCCATAGTCCTGGTCCCATAGTCCTGGTCCCATAGTCCCGGTCCCATAGGCCCGGTCCCATAGGCCCGGTCCCATAGGCCCGGTCCCATAGTCCCGGTCCCATAGTCCCGGTCCCATAGTCCCGGTCCCATAGTCCCGGTCCCATAGTCCCGGTCCCATAGGCCAAGGTCAACCAAGGCCCCATGGAAGCAGCGTAGGCCTCAATGTCCATTTACATTGCTCTGGAGGTTCTCAGGACACTCAAGTTCCTCCACATAGATAGTAGGTGGAATAAAGACACCAGTCCATCCTGAGTGTCCACAATTGTCCCCATCCCTGTACATTGTGTCTCATCAAGATGCTCATATATTATATTATTATTTATTTAGGATATCCATAGAGCTCCATCAATTTACAAGAAGAAAGACATTGGAGGAAGAAAGTCATAAGAAGTCCTGTTTGTAGTTTGTGAGAAGCCATGTGGGGGAGGGGAGCAAACATGTGGAAGAAGGTGATCTGCTCACATGACACCAAAATTCAACTTTTCGGCCTAAAAGTAAAACGCTATGTGTGGGGGAAACTAACACTGCCCATCCCCCTGAACACACCATCCCCACCGTGAGACATGGTGGTGGCAGCATCATGTGGTGGGGATGGTTTTCTTCAGCAGGGACAGGGAAGCTGGTCAGAGTTGATGGGAAGATGGATGGAGACAAATACAGGACAATCTTAGAAGAAAAACCTGTTATGCCGCGTACACACGGTCGCATTTTCTGACCAATTGCTCTCATCGGTCTTTTGCTGGCCGAATTTCTGACCGTGTGTACTCGGCATTAGAGTCTACAAAAGACTTGAGACTGGGGGGGAGGGTCCCCTTCCAGCAGGACAACGACCCGAAACATACAGCCAGAGCTACAATGGAATGGTTTAGATCAAAGCATATTCATGTGTTAGAATGGCCCAGTCACAGTCCAGACCTAAATCCCATCGAGAATCTGTGGCAAGACTTGAAAATTGCTGATCACAGACGCTCTCCATCCAATCTGACAGAGCTTGAGATATTTTACAAAGAAGAAGAATGGGCAGAAATGTCCTCTCTAGATGGGCAAAGCTGGAAGAGACACCCCCAAAAAGACTTGTAGAGAAAGGGGGTTCTACAAAGTATTGACCCCCCCCCCACACTTTTCACATATTTATTTGTATCATTTTCCTTCCACTTCACAATTATGTGACACTTTGTGTTGGTCCATCACAGAAAATCCCAATAAAATACATTTATGTTTTTGGTTGTAACATGAGAAAATGTGGGGAGTTCCAAGGGGTATGAATACTTTTTTCCAGGCTCTGTACAAGCAGGAGGGTCTTGTTCCCTCTTTGCCTTCCCCTCAAGCTGCCAGCATATCGCGGGAGTAAATCTTGGACATGTGATGTCTGTTGTTGCGTTTCAGTTTGGTAAATGTTATGATCTACGCGTTTCTACTATCCGCTCTCTAAAACCGATTGTTCTACACAATACCGATCTGTACCTCCAACAATCTACTACAAGGACCACCTAACCCCCCCACAAGTCAGAGAGATGCAAGATCAATGTTTGTATCTTTATTTGAGGGCAATTATTCAGATTCTCCCATTAACCCTTCAGTGCTGCCCCCCCATCCCCCCAGTCCTGCCCCCCCATCCCCCCAGTTCTGCCCCCTTATCCCCCCAGTCCTGTCCCCCCCATCCCCCAGTCCTGCCCCTGCCCCCCCATCCCCCCAGTCCTGCCCCCTTATCCCCCCAGTCCTGCCCTCCTCATCCCCCCAGTCCTGCCCCCTCATCCCCCCAGTCCTGCCCCCCCCATCCCCCCAGTCCTGCCCCCCTCAGCTCTGTTCAGATCTTCATATTGTGGTAAATGGTAGAAAATCAGTCTCTCCTCTCTGCCTTACTGTAATGTGTCTAATAGGGGGGCCGGGTGACCGAGAACCCCAATCTGATCTGCACTAATCAGACTCACCGTACAACCTCACCGGAATATTGTATAATATATACATGTTGTATATTGTCTCATATACTCTTTACTAGATCGTTTGGGGTGTGGCTGTATCCCATTGTTCTATTGTTTGCGTCTGCCTTTTGAGCAACCTATTATGGGATGTATATATCTCTGTGGATTATCTGTGAGGGGGAGGGGGATTTCTCCAGCAGCCCCTCCCACAGACAGTCTACTGATGAGAAGTTTGAACACATGTGTGTCATGCTACTGGTGGAGGTAAAGTCTTCCCCGCCCTGTGTCATTATGCAAAGCAGGGGGGAGGGTCCTCTGAGTGGATATCTGTGTGCCTTTGTTCAAATAAACAGTAAGGTGAAGCTTTGCAGCAAAACGAGTCCTGCCTAGTTCTTGGTTGTAATATGCGGCTATAATATCTATATTCAGGAAGTGGTATATGACAGAAGCACTCAAGCGGAGTGTGGGACGTTCCATGACAGCTGGTTGTACCCAAGTTGATCAATCGATCAATATTCAGCCGGCTCATACATGGTTCGAATCTCGACCAGTCCCTGCTGAACCTCTATAGCCGGCTTAAGGCACTGCTGCCTCACACTGCTAGTCTCGGGAGATTTGGAGTGAGATTTGGTAATATCTTCACTGTGCTGATGACGGTTCTCCTTGCTGAAGGGGAAGCTGTACCTGAGACGCTGCAGCGCAAGAATCTCCCTGCTTCTGCTTCATCCATTCTGTGGATCTGTGCTTTCTCCTCCTCTATCATTACCCCTCAGTCATCAGGGGGGAATCTCTGACATTAGGACGCAAAGCCCTGCCTCTACCAAGATGGCCGCCACAATACAGACACAGCGCAGAAGGCGGCACGCTAATCAGCAATGGGGACACGGCCAGCTGCACGGAGACCACAGACAATGCTAGTGACCGGTCCTTCACCTTTCTGGGAGACATGAAGGATGGATTCGGGGTTTACATTTACACAAAGACGTTGAAATGCACAAGAAGCGCGATTCTTCAACGCAATTCTAAACCATATTATAAAAAAATAAAAAAATCTGCTTTCTGCAGATAAAGAAAAAAAAATGCCGGGAAGCCGGAGGCAGCGGAACGTTGTTAGTGGGAGATCACAGATCCCAAAATGAGGCGACATTCTATAGATAGCGGCGTTCTCCGGGACGCGGGATTATAAATAGCGCATTTCTCTGTATTATCAGTCAGAAGATGCGGTCCTGACAATCGATCAGCGAGTCCGGACATGTCGGCACACAGCAGAGTCTTCTCATTAACATTCAATCACAGTCAGAAAACAAGCCGCAGCTTACAGTCTCCGAGGTATAAACTTAATTTCATTCGACCACCTGGAAGCCACAATCAGCCCCCCCTCCCCCCCAATCCGCTCCCCCTCATTACAACCTTCGATGCGGCCCTCTAATCCTTTCCTTCTGAGGACAGAACGCAAACAGCTGTTCCCGGGAACTTGCCGATCGATGGCCTGGCCGGGGGGGGGGGGGGGAGATCAGCATAGAGGTTGGTTCTGGGGGGGGGGGGGGGGGCGATCGAATGATCCCCCCCCATGACATCCCTTCTAAGGCTCCATATACAACAATCTCATTCTAGAACGTCTTCACTTAAAGTAGAAGTCCGGCCTCAACCTAACTACCCCTAAATCTGCCCCCCCCCCCCCCCGCCACCTATGCTGATCCACATGTGGAAGAAAGATCTGTATCTTCAGTCTGCACCGGTCCAGTCATGTGATCCGGCTCCCCTGTCAGCCAGCAGCAGCTGCAGGGGAGAGAGGAGAGAGCACTCTGACAATGGCTGATAAAGCCTGGAGCGGTGAGGTCACCTGTAGGCTCCCATGTCCGAGCCAATGTTAGTGGCGGCTGCAGGGGAGAGGAGAGAGCACACGGACAATGGCTGGCAAAGCCTGGAGAGGAGAGGTCACTCAGAGGCACCCATGTCCCAGTGATTTCTAGTGGTGGCTGCAGGGGAGAGGAGAGAGAGAACTTTGACAATGGCTGGTAAAGCCTGGAGAGCAGAGGGTAGCACTGAATGGCAGAGGGGAGTACTGGAGGGCAGAGGGGAGCACCGAACAGCAGAGGGGAGTACTGGGGGGCAGAGGGGAGCACCGAACAGCAGAGGGGAGTACTGGGGGGCAGAGGGGAGTACTGGGGGGCAGAGGGGAGCACTGAATGGCAGAGGGGAGTACTGGTGGCCAGAGGGGAGCACCGAACAGCAGAGGGGAGTACTGGGGGGCAGAGGGGAGCACTGAATGGCAGAGAGGTGTACTGGAGGGCAGAGGGGAGAACTGAACAGCAGAGGGGGGTACTGGAGGGCAGAGGGGAGAACTGAACAGCAGAGGGGAGAACTGGAGAGCTAAGAGGAGTACTGGACAGCAGAGGGGGGTACTGGAGAGCAGAGGGGAGCACTGAATAGCAGAGGGGAGCACTGAATGGCAGAGAGGTGTACTGGAGGGCAGAGGGAGTACTGGGGGGCAGAGGGGAGAACTGAACAGCAGAGGGGGGTACTGGAGAGCAGAGAGTTGTACTGGACAGCACAGAGGAGTACTGGACAGCACAGAGGAGTACTGGACAGCAGAGGGGGGTACTGGAGAGGAGTACTGGACAGCAGAGGGGGGTACTGGAGAGGAGTACTGGACAGCAGAGGGGGGTACTGGACAGCAGAGGGGGTACTGGAGAGGAGTACTGGACAGCAGAGGGGAGTACTGGACAGCAGAGGGGGGTACTGGAGAGGAGTACTGGACAGCAGAGGGGGGTACTGGACAGCAGAGGGGGGTACTGGACAGCAGAGGGGGTACTGGAGAGGAGTACTGGACAGCAGAGGGGAGTACTGGACAGCAGAGGGGGGTACTGGACAGCAGAGGGGGGTACTGGACAGCAGAGGGGGTACTGGAGAGGAGTACTGGACAGCAGAGGGGGGTACTGGACAGCAGAGGGGGGTACTGGACAGCAGAGGGGGGTACTGGAGAGCAGAGAGAAGAACTTGAGAGCAGAGCACAGAATTAAAGAGCAGATAGGAGGACTGAAGGGCAGAAAGGGGCACTGGAGGGAAAAGGGAGAACTCTAGAGAGCAGTTGGGGGCACTAGAGAGCAGAGAGGAGCTGGTGGGGGGATGGTCTGAGCAGAGTAAACTTATATTGCTATACAACTAACTTGTCTCGGTTGTATAAATATTTCTGCCATAGAACCGGGAGTGAAAGGAGCAAATCCAAAATATTAAGTGGCCGCCAGAACAGGAAAGGAGGGGAAATCTTCCAATGGGGACGATTAGGTAAGAAGGTATTTTCCTCACATTGCACACATATCTGCTCACTTCCTGTGGAGCCTACAGAACAGGAAGTGAAGGAAATCTCCATACAGTGTCGCAGTGGTTTTAGGCCTCATTCCCACTGGCGGTCACATGCGGCTGATGATGGATTCTTGCCGGCAGGGGAAGATTTTTATGAATACAACATGTGGGAAGAGCTGCGGTGCGGCCACCAGCACCAATATATGACCGGCAGCGCTGATCGGTTACACGCGATTCGGGTCTCTGGCTGGCTCTGGACACTTTCATCCAGAGACAATATTTCTGGCTGCAGCCAATCGGACGGTCTATATGTGTCCAGAGGGCGGGTCTACCCCATCCACTCATCTAAATGAGGCTTCATGCCTCCCTCACTTTGGGTTCCCTTTACGGATGAGGCCCCGACATTGAGAGGAGAGTCAGAGCTCTGCAGTGATGAGAATTCATGAAGTGGATCTCGGCCATTACGGTAATGTGTTCAATCCGACATGCGTTGTTGTCGTATCGCAGAAATTAGGGGCCAGGCGCGTTCCGAGATTCGATAACATTTAATGGGAAATAAACATGAGATTTGCAGAAACTCCGGCCTTCCATCCAAATCAGCGGCTCGACAATTTTATACCAACATCATAGAAATCACTGAGAGCAATTTCCATCAGAAAGCCGGTAATTGAATCATTTTCTGCACAACGAAATAAAAGTGACTGCCGGAAAAATACAATTATTACCTGTGAAGTGCGTCCACCATCGCCTGCCGATACCAGAGCAGAAATACCAGATCAGACCCGGGACAGGAGTATGAAGACTATCCTCTGTACGGGCGAGACCTCCACCACAACCTGTCCTCATAGACTGAGACCTCCATCTACAGCCCCGACCACGGGCGAGACCTCCACCACAACCTGTCCTCATAGACTGAGACCTCCATCTACAGCCCCAACCACAGGTGAGAGACCTCCACCACAACCTGTCCTCATAGACTGAGACCTCCATCTACAGCCCCGACCACAGGTGAGAGACCTCCACCACAACCTGTCCTCATAGACTGAGACCTCCATCTACAGCCCCGACCACGGGCGAGACCTCCACCACAACCTGTCCTCATAGACTGAGACCTCCATCTACAGCCCCGACCACAGGCGAGACCTCCACCACAACCTGTCCTCATAGACTGAGACCTCCATCTACAGCCCCGACCACAGGTGAGAGACCTACCCCACAACCTGTCATCATAGACTGAGACCTCCATCTACAGCCCCGACCACAGATGAGAGACCTCCCCCACAACCTGTCCTCATAGACTGAGACCTCCATCTACAGCCCCGACCACAGATGAGAGACCTCCCCCACAACCTGTCCTCATAGACTGAGACCTCCATCTACAGCCCCAACCACAGATGAGAGACCTCCCCGACAACCTTTCCTTATAGACTGAGACCTCCATCTACACCCCCGACCACAGGTGAGAGACCTACCCCACAACCTGTCATCATAGACTGAGACCTCCATCTACAGCCCCGACCACGGGCGAGACCTCCACCACAACCTTTCCTTATAGACTGAGACCTCCATCTACAGCCCCAACCACAGGTGAGACCTCCACCACAACCTTTCCTTATAGACTGAGACCTCCATCTACAGCCCCAACCACAGGTGAGACCTCCACCACAACCTTTCCTTATAGACTGAGACCATTACCTACAGCCCCAACCACAGGTGAGAGACCTCCACCACAACCTGTCCTCATAGACTGAGACCTCCATCTACAGCTCCGACCACAGGCGAGACCTCCACCACAACCTGTCCTCATAGACTGAGACCTCCATCTACAGCCCCGACCACAGGTGAGACCTCCACCACAACCTGTCCTCATAGACTGAGACCTCCATCTACAGCCCCGACCACAGGTGAGACCTCCACCACAACCTGTCCTCATAGACTGAGACCTCCATTGAGAGGAGAGTCAGAGCTCTGCAGTGATGAGAATTCATGAAGTGGATCTCGGCCATTACGGTAATGTGTTCAATCCGACATGCGTTGTTGTCGTATCGCAGAAATTAGGGGCCAGGCGCGTTCCGAGATTCGATAACATTTAATGGGAAATAAACATGAGATTTGCAGAAACTCCGGCCTTCCATCCAAATCAGCGGCTCGACAATTTTATACCAACATCATAGAAATCACTGAGAGCAATTTCCATCAGAAAGCCGGTAATTGAATCATTTTCTGCACAACGAAATAAAAGTGACTGCCGGAAAAATACAATTATTACCTGTGAAGTGCGTCCATCGCCTGCCGATACCAGAGCAGACCCGGGACAGGAGTATGAAGACTATCCTCTGTACAGGCGAGACCTCCACCACAACCTGTCCTCATAGACTGAGACCTCCATCTACAGCCCCGACCACGGGCGAGACCTCCACCGCAACCTGTCCTCATAGACTGAGACCTCCATCTACAGCCCCGACCACGGGCAAGACCTCCCCCACAACCTGTCCTCATAGACTGAGACCTCCATCTACAGCCCCGACCACAGGCGAGACCTCCACCACAACCTGTCCTCATAGACTGAGACCTCCATCTACAGCCCCGACCACGGGCGAGACCTCCACCGCAACCTGTCCTCATAGACTGAGACCTCCATCTACAGCCCCGACCACGGGCGAGACCTCCACCGCAACCTGTCCTCATAGACTGAGACCTCCATCTACAGCCCCGACCACAGGTGAGAGACCTACCCCACAACCTGTCATCATAGACTGAGACCTCCATCTACAGCCCCGACCACAGATGAGAGACCTCCCCCACAACCTGTCCTCATAGACTGAGACCTCCATCTACAGCCCCGACCACAGATGAGAGACCTCCCCCACAACCTGTCCTCATAGACTGAGACCTCCATCTACAGCCCCAACCACAGATGAGAGACCTCCCCGACAACCTTTCCTTATAGACTGAGACCTCCATCTACACCCCCGACCACAGGTGAGAGACCTACCCCACAACCTGTCATCATAGACTGAGACCTCCATCTACAGCCCCGACCACGGGCGAGACCTCCACCACAACCTTTCCTTATAGACTGAGACCTCCATCTACAGCCCCAACCACAGGTGAGACCTCCACCACAACCTGTCCTTATAGACTGAGACCATTACCTACAGCCCCAACCACAGGTGAGAGACCTCCACCACAACCTGTCCTCATAGACTGAGACCTCCATCTACAGCTCCGACCACAGGCGAGACCTCCACCACAACCTGTCCTCATAGACTGAGACCTCCATCTACAGCCCCGACCACAGGTGAGACCTCCACCACAACCTGTCCTCATAGACTGAGACCTCCATCTACAGCCCCGACCACAGGTGAGACCTCCACCACAACCTGTCCTCATAGACTGAGACCTCCATCTACAGCCCCAACCACGGGCGAGAGACCTCCACCACAACCTTTCCTCATAGACTGAGACCTCCATCTACTGCTCCGACCACAGGTGAGACCACAGGTCAGCCCCACACTAATCACACAGGTGAGACTCTGTGATGCTACATACTTCCTTCCTCGGTATGGGCTCTGCTATTCTACATCCTCCCTTCCTTGGTATTGGCTCTGCTTTACTACATCCTCCCTTCCTTGGTATTGGCTCTGCTTTACTACATCCTCCCTTCCTCGGTATGGGCTCTGCTATTCTACATCCTTGTGACAGACCTAGCCGGGACACAGGCTGTTGGAGGGGACTGAATGCGAGCCTATTACCTTACGATTATGGGCCCTGGCATTTGGGGGAACGGTGCTCTTTGGGCTGCAAGCATGGGACCCCTGAGCTGGTGATACTTGGATTCAGGTCCATGCTGGCCCCCCAATACACATAGAATCTGTATGTGTATTTGGCATATTAGCAAGAGATGCTAATGTCATGAACTCCAGACAGCCTGTCTGTTGTGTAAATGAGTATAGTCTGGCTTGTAGGAGTGTTTCACCTATTGTTGTGTGTGCTAATTAACCCTGCAATTGAATGAAGGAGTCCAGTGTTGATTAAGATAATTAGCTCATGCTAATTAGGTTAGGCTTTAGTCATCTGGCTGTATATATGTGTGACATGTCAAATAAAGATTCATTCCTGATGTAGCCTACACTGGTGTTGTCTGGTGACTGGGTGGACTAAAGGGTCTTGGATTGTGTGGTACCGGACGGAGGAAGCATTTACGGTGGACATCTTGGGTACGAGGTCCGTCACAATCCTCCCTTCCTTGGTATTGGCTCTGCTTTACTACATTCTCCCTTCCTCGGTATGGGCTCTGCTATACTACATCCTCCCTTCCTCGGTATTAGCTCTGCTATACTACATCCTCCCTTCCTCGGTATGGGCTCTGCTATTCTACATCCTCCCTTCCTCGGTATTAGCTCTGCTATACTACATCCTCCCTTCCTCGGTATGGGCTCTGCTATTCTACATCCTCCCTTCCTTGGTATTGGCTCTGCTTTACTACATCCTCCCTTCCTCGGTATGGGCTCTGCTTTACTACATCCCCCCTTCCTCGGTATGGGCTCTGCTATACTACATCCTCCCTTCCTCGGTATGGGCTCTGCTATACTACATCCTCCCTTCCTCGGTATGGGCTCTGCTATACTACATCCTCCCTTCCTCGGTATTAGCTCTGCTATACTACATCCTCCCTTCCTTGGTATGGGCTCTGCTATTCTACATCCTCCCTTCCTTGGTATTGGCTCTGCTTTACTACATCCTCCCTTCCTCGGTATGGGCTCTGCTATACTACATCCTCCCTTCCTCGGTATGGGCTCTGCTATACTACATCCTCCCTTCCTCGGTATTAGCTCTGCTATACTACATCCTCCCTTCCTCGGTATGGGCTCTGCTATTCTACATCCTCCCTTCCTTGGTATTGGCTCTGCTTTACTACATCCTCCCTTCCTCTGTATGGGCTCTGCTTTACTACATCCTCCCTTCCTCGGTATGGGCTCTGCTATGCTACATCCTCCCTTCTTTGGTATGGGCTCTGCTATACTACATCCTCCCTTCCTCGGTATGGGCTCTGCTATACTACATCCTCCCTTCCTCGGTATGGGCTCTGCTATACTACATCCTCCCTTCCTCGGTATGGGCTCTGCTATACTACATCCTCCCTTCCTCGGTATGGGCTCTGCTATACTACATCCTCCCTTCCTCGGTATGGGCTCTGCTATACTACATCCTCCCTTCCTCGTTATGGGCTCTGCTATGCTACATCCTCCCTTCCTCGGTATGGGCTCTGCTATACTACATAGGAGGCGATGGTTACATTTCCCCGGAATGGGGGAAATAGGGGGTACTGGTATTAGGAGGTGCGGGTTACTTTTCCCCAAATGGGGGAAATAGGGGGTACTGGTAATAGGAGGCGCTGGTTACTCCTGCCTGGATGGGCACAATGACAGTGTGGAGTGATTTGGGGAAAAAGATGTCCTTTACTATACACACTTTGGGCTTGTGTGGCTGGTCCTCATAGTGCTGGTAGCCACCCGTACATTTTCCGTAGCCTCATAATTCACTGATATTGCGTCAACAGCTGCTGAACAAGAACTGCTTAATTTGCCGTCAAGTGGAGCCTTGACATTAAATAAGATCATCTTACATTTCACCCTTCGAAACGCTGCGAGTGTTCCGGGAACTAATTAGCCGTCAATGGGCAGCTACATGGAAAAATATTAAAAATACATAACAGGCCGCGCATGAATTCTTAATGGAAGCAAAGCAGCGCTTTATTCACCGGGAGAGGATGGGGGGGGGGGGGCTTTGTGTAAGTGGAAACAACAGGATAATGCTTGTCAGCTTCAGCTTCACGGAGCCGGCTCTCGGGTTTCCCTTTGCTGAGCGGCCGAGGCGAGCGTGACCGAGCGATGAAAGATTTAGGTCAGGAAATTTTTGGCTTTGTTGTGAACATTGGTCTGTCTGGGGACCCCGGACACGTCTGGGTTTGATGACTCAAGTGGAATGGTGTCAGCAGAGCTACTCATATCTGCTAATGACCGCCTTGTGACCAAAATGAAAAATGAACCCCATATACAGCAGAGTCGGCATTCTCGGCACAGGGCACCAGGAAAGGAATTCCATGGCTCGGCTGGTTCAGTCTATTTTTTTTCTCCCCGAGGTGCAAAAAACAAAAAACACTAAGGACTCAATTTCAATAGAACGTTGGATGTGACTTGTTGTCCCTCTGCAAAGTCGGACCTTTTACTGTTGCATGTAAAACATTTATGTCCGACTCGTACAGTTTTTGAGGATTAACATTGAAGCCTATTGCCCTCAAGTCGCATGAAAGTCGGACCAAAGCAGTGCATGAAATACTTTGAAGTTGCTATGACTTTAGGTTGCATCATTGGAAAACATGGGCTACCACTTGATGTCCAAAGTCATCTGACAAGTCGCACAAGTGTGAATGGGGTGTGAAGGTGAACCAAAAATGTGCACTAGGGTGTGTCAGTCCCCTCCTGAGGAGGAAGAACCCTTCACTGGTCCCCCAGGGCACAAGACCCCCGATGGGGCAAGGCATATTCAGGTCCACCTAGGCAAAGGGCCCAGCAGACCCAATCCTCATGATCAGTCAAAGCCAACCAAGTACTGGGTAGGGGGCTCCCCCAAAGAGAGGCCCCACCCCAAGGCACAAGAGAAGGGCCACACATCTTCCCCATAAACATCAAGGTAGGCCTTGACCCCACACCCCACAATCCTGAGTGAAAGGATGCTAAACAATGGTTGGGCCTTGCTGCCTGGTAGCAATGATTGCCCCGATCTTGGCCATAAGGCCTAACTAGACCTAACAAGCACCCCCAGGGCACCACTTCTAGGGGGCACTTAACACCACAGGGTCTCTACCTCCCTGACCCCCAGCCAGACCAGACAACACTGCTTGAATCAGAAGGCACTGGGGCCCTTGGAATCCTTCACCTCAGGGGAATACTACCGACTCCCACCTTACCCATCATTCAGTTTCTTTCCCACAGGGAAGATCCCCATCATACCAGCAGGGATACAATAACTACAGCCGCAAAGCCAGAAAGAGGGTGAAGCGCCCCCTACGGATCACGGATATGAACAGATATTACAATTGATCTTAGTCTAAAGGCCAAGTCTCTGCTGGTTCCTAACACAGAGTAGAAGCACAGGAACCCTTGTGGTACCTTCAATCTGGGGTGTAAGGGTCGGCCATTATTTCTAACCGGAAATCATTTACAGCGCTCAGCATGAAGTGCTGTCCAATCACGCGTTCTCTTTCTCCTATATAGGAAGCGCAGGGAGGGGTCCAAAACAGAATCTGCACTGGGGTCCCTGGACTCGGCAGCTAATCCACTGTGTATAAAGGGGGAACCTCGATGGCTCTGTTTGAATTGGCCAGTTGATGTGGCCCCTCCATCAGTAAGCGGGAAGTCTATGTATTTTGTTTTGGAATGTGGAAGGGTTGGTCCAATTGTCCTGGACACAACGGAGACAGTGATTGGAGGGCCATGATATCAGAGGTGTTAGTCATCCAATGGGGGCCCCTGTCCTATCATTTGTTGTGTCTCCAGGAAGTGAATGGAACTCTTTCCAGCAGGACGGGGACATCCTGCCCGGGAGATTACAACCCCCCACTCCACCCAACACTAGAAGATAAGGACTCGGCTATGCATACACTTTATACCCGTAGGGTTAGGGTTCAGGTAAGGCCAGCAGACTATTCACATGCATTAAAAAGGGGATTACCTCAGGAGACAAGACTATAATTCTACCATTTCACCAAACTCTGGTTCAGTCACATCTGGAGTATGCCGTCCAGAGAAGGGCAAGAAAGCCAATACGGTATCTGGAGAACCTCAGTTATAGGGGGTGGAGGGGCTCAGTTATGGGGAATGGGGGATGGAGGAGCTCAGTTATGGAGGATGGAGGAGCACAGTTATGGGGGATGGAGGAGCTCAGTTATGGGGGATGGAGGAGTTCAGTTATGGGGGATGGGGGAGCTCAGTTATGGGGGATGGAGGAGCTCAGTTATGGAGGATGGAGGAGATCAGTTATGGGGGATGGAGGAGCTCCGTTATGGGGGATGGAGGAGTTCAGTTATGGGGGATGGAGGAGCTCAGTTATGGGGGGTGGAGGAGCTCAGTTATGGGGGGTGGAGGGGCTCAGTTATGGGGGGTGGAGGGGCTCAGTTATGGGGGATGGAGGAGCTCAGTTATAGGGGATGGAGGGGCTCAGTTATGGGGGATGGAGGAGCTCAGTTATAGGGGATGGAGGGGCTCAATTATGGGGGATGGAGGAGCTCAGTTATGGGGGATGGAGGAGCTCAGTTATGGGGGATGGAGGAGCTCAGTTATGGGGGATGGAGGAGCTCAGTTATGGGGGATGGAGGGGCTCAGTTATGGGGGATGGAGGAGCTCAGTTATGGGGGATGGAGGAGCTCAGTTATGGGGGATGGAGGAGCTCAGTTATGGGGGATGGAGGGGCTCAGTTATGGGGGATGGAGGGGCTCAGTTATGGGGGATGGAGGGGCTCAGTTATGGGGGATGGAGGAGCACAGTTATGGGGGGTGGAGGGGCTCAGTTATGGGGGATGGAGGAGCTCAGTTATGGGGGATGGAGGGGCTCAGTTATGGGGGATGGAGGGGCTCAGTTATGGGGGATGGAGGGGCTCAGTTATGGGGGATGGAGGAGCACAGTTATGGGGGATGGAGGAGCTCAGTTATGGGGGGTGGAGGAGTTCAGTTACTCAACATTACCAGCTATGTAACTATGAAAATCCAAAATGTTGAGTAGTCAGAGGAATAGGAATAGAGGGGAAATCTTTCATTGGAGACAATTGTTGTGGTGACTTTGGAGGAACTTCCTCTCAGGACCTGTTGTGTCTCCAGGACAGGAAGTGAAGGGAAATCGCAATGGGGCACAGATGGCAGGAGATTTAACCCTTTCCTACTAAAATAGAAGGCAATTCTTGGACCCATTCCTCATACCTGAACATTGTCTGGGGAGGGAGAAGAGGTAACTTCTTACCAGACTCCCCACTCTGAAGGATGGACTTCACTGGCGGTAGGAGGCTAAGAGTATCAGTGGGTGGGGGTTGTGTTATCCAAGATCTCTAACGATTCCTAATGAGCTGCAGAACATTCTTAATGAACTTTCCAGAAAATCAATTTTTAAATGAATTGGCAGCAGGTCGGAATATCCTCAAATAAGATCAACGGAATCATTAAGAGGGGATTAGAAGTGCACATTTTAGCGATACGTCTCAAAAGTCTGTGAAGGCCGACTCTCTGCCATGGTGGGTCCACCTACTATGGTATGTGGCCGGTAACACTCGAGTCTTAGAACCGGTTCTGTAAAAAAATGTTAAATGCTAGAATGGTCATTTCAGGTTATGTGAGCCTCACTGATACCTAAAGAGTACCTGTCTATGTAAAAGTGACATATAAAGAGTACCTGTCTATGTAAAAGTGACATATAAAGAGTACCTGTCTACATGTAGTGAGAGCAGACATGTTTCGTCACCCAGCTAGAAGCCATGCTGTAAATGTCTGTCTGTGGAATTCTTCACTGTCAATATGTAGATTCCTTTATTTTTGCAGTCTGTGTCCAGTTGAGGAAATTTCTCTTCACTTCCTGCCTTGAAGGCACATTAGGAAATCAGTGGGAATATCTCCTAAAGTTTTTAATAAGGGCAAAATAAAAGCAGTTGTCACAGGAACAGATGTCCTCGTTTAGAAGATTTCTCTCTATTCCTGTTCTGAAGACAACCATAAGATTTTGGATTTCCCAACACTTCCTGTTTTCGGTGACAATGGTTACCAGTAAGGATGAGTTTGGGTTTGGCCTGAACTTTCACTCCCACCCCTGCAGCTCAATAAACTGTGACCAGGGCAGGCCCCGCCCCAAAGATACCCGTACACAAGGATGCTTGTGACATCATGGACCAAAATTGGCCACA
Source organism: Lithobates sylvaticus (assembly GCA_028564925.1). Classification (NCBI taxonomy): domain Eukaryota; kingdom Metazoa; phylum Chordata; class Amphibia; order Anura; family Ranidae; genus Lithobates; species Lithobates sylvaticus. The sequence continues at coordinate 981,761 of CM053028.1, read as the reverse complement.
TGGCCATTGACCTAATTTGACCAATAACACTGACCTGACATGGCCATATTAGGTCAGTGAGGTTGTGAACATCACCGCCGAGGTGCCGCACACACCGGAGCAATGCTCTCTGAGAAATGTATGCAGACAAGACAACATATGTGCACAGCTGTTTTCTGGGGGTTTCACATGCCGACCACAACCCCGGATCCCACCCTGTAATGTGTGTTCATAAAACCGTCCGAAAGAGTCTCAGAGTGGGACTTCTTCACTGCAGCTGAACGTTCTTGACATTCAGGGCACCCCCTGGTGATACGGCACACACCGATCAGCCATAACATTCTGACCACTGACAGGTAAAGTGAACATCGGGTTACATCGGCTCCTGAATGTGGGTGGGATATATTGGGCGGCAAGTGAACATGTTCCTGAAGTTGAAAGCAGAAAAAAAAATGGACACGTGTAAGGATTTGAGGGACTTTAACAAGGACCAAATTGTAATGTCTATACAACCGGGTCAGAGCAACTCCAAAACTGCAGCTCTTGTGGGATGTTCCTTGTCTGCCGTGGTCAGGACCGACCAAAAGTGGTCCAAGGAAGGAAAACCAGCCAACTGTCACCAGGGTCACCAATGAATGCTGGTTCTGATAAGGTGTCAGAACACACAGAGCATTGCAGTTTGTTGTTCGGGGCTGTGTAGCCACAGACCGGACCGGGTGTCCATGCTGACCCATGTCCACAGCCACGTGAGCATCATAACTGGAGCCCGGAGAAATGGAAGAAGGTGGCCTGGTCTGAGGGGTCACTTACCTGAGGAAGAGATGACACCAGGATGCCGTATGGGAAGGCGACAAGCCGGAGGAGGCAGTGCGATGCTTTGGAGAATGTTCTGCTGGGAAAATTTGGCTCCCCCCATTCATGTGGATGTCACTTGACACAAACCACCTACCTAAACATTCTTGGTGACCAAGTACAACCCTTCATGGAAACGGTATCCCCTGATGGCTGTGTCCTCTTTAAGCAGGATAATGCGCCCCGCCATACTGCAAGAATGGTTTGAGGGACACAACAATGAGTTTCCAGATCTCCATCCAATCGACTATCTGTGGGATGTGCTGGAAAAACAAGTCTGATTCATGGAGGCCTCAACATGGAGGATCTGCTACTCATGACTTGGTGGCAGATACCACAGTACACCTTCAGAGGGCTAGTGGAGTCCATGCCTGGATGGGTCAGAGGAGGGGGACCTACTCAATATTAGGTGCGGGGGGGGGGGGGGGTGATAATGTTATGGCTGTTTAAATGTGTGTGTTGTGATTTGGGAGATCCTCGGAGAAGCCTGCGGTGCCTCAGCCCACCAGACACCCCCTATAAGTGAAATCATTTGGGTGGAGGGGCGCCCCCTATGGTTTGTAATCTCTCATCTGCTCCAATTCTGTCATGGATCTGGCAGACGGAGCAGCCTCATCATCATCCCACGGTTGATTTTCTTCGAGGGAACATTTGGTAACATTTTCTTCTTGGTAACATTTAATAATAGCTTAGCACAAAACTCTTTAGTGCTGTAAGCAGCTTAGTAACCGCTCATTAAATCCGCGCTCGCCTCGCAGCCTCCACCAATCACCCGGCCGCACGTCATCCTCAAGCCTGCTTATTGCTCTCAATTTTTCTTTCCTTTTTTTTTGCTTATGCTGCAAAAATTCAGCAGATCTTGAGGTTCAAAGCTGGAGACCAATAAATAGTGTGTGATGAATCCCGTGAGCATTTAACACATCACACCACAGCTGCGGAGCGCATAGTTTCCCATATAGGTCAGCCAGAAGTTACCGCTCTCGTTAATGCAACTCATACATTCCCTAACTGCGTGCAGTTTCACTTCTGGACTTTGTAAAGGGAACCTGTCAGAGCATTACTTAGACATGGGTTCTGTCCAATGCTGGAGGATGCCATCAGTTAGTCCTGAGGTGGTGCCAGTTCTGGAACAGGCATGGGTTCTGTCCAATGCTGGAGGATGCCATCAGCTAGTCCTGAGGTGGTGCCAGTTCTGGAACAGGCATGGGTTCTGTCCAATGCTGGAGGATGCCATCAGCTAGTCCTGAGGTGGTGCCAGGTCTGGAACAGGCATGGGTTCTATCAAATGTTCGAGGATGCAATTAGCTAGTCCTAGAGTGGTGCCAGTTCTGGAACAGGCATGGGTTCTGTCCAATGCTGGAGGATGCCATCAGCTAGTCCTGAGGTGGTGCCAGTTCTGGAACAGGCATGGGTTCTTTCCAATGCTGGAGGAGGCCATCAGCTAGTCCTGAGGTGGTGCCAGTTCTGGAACAGGCATGGGTTCTGTCCAATGCTGGAGGATGCCATCAGCTAGTCCTGGGGTGGTGCCAGTTCTGGGAAAGGCATGGGTTCTGTCCAATGCTGGAGGATGCAATTAGCTAGTCCTAGAGTGGTGCCAGTTCTGGAACAGGCATGGGTTCTTTCCAATGCTGGAGGAGGCCATCAGCTAGTCCTGAGGTGGTGCCAGTTCTGGAACAGGCATGGGTTCTTTCCAATGCTGGAGGAGGCCATCAGCTAGTCCTGAGGTGGTGCCAGTTCTGGAACAGGCATGGGTTCTGTCCAATGCTGGAGGATGCCATCAGTTAGTCCTAAGGTGGTGCCAGTTCTGGAACATGCATGGGTTCTGTCCAATGCTGGAGGATGCCATCAGCTAGTCCTGGGGTGGTGCCAGTTCTGGGAAAGGCATGGGTTCTGTCCAATGCTGGAGGATGCCATCAGCTAGTCCTGGGGTGGTGCCAGTTCTGGGAAAGGCATGGGTTCTGTCCAATGCTGGAGGATGCCATCAGCTAGTCCTGAGGTGGTGCCAGTTCTGGAACAGGCATGGGTTCTGTCCAATGCTGGAGGATGCCATCAGCTAGTCCTGAGGTGGTGCCAGTTCTGGAACAGGCATGGGTTCTGTCCAATGCTGGAGGATGCCATCAGCTAGTCCTGAGGTGGTGCCAGGTCTGGAACAGGCATGGGTTCTGTCCAATGTTGGAGGAGGCCACCAGCAAGTCCTGAGGTGGTGCCAGTTCTGGAACAGGCATGGGTTCTGTCCAATGTTGGAGGAGGCCACCAGCAAGTCCTGAGGTGGTGCCAGTTCTGGAACAGGCATGGGTTCTGTCCAATGTTGGAGGAGGCCACCAGCAAGTCCTAGGGTGTTCTCAGATCTGGTACAGGCTCATCACTCATCAGTGCGCCACCAGTTCTTAGAGCTGGGCGGTTGGGGCCTCCAATGAAAGACGGGGGTCTTGACTGAGGCTGGTATATTGCAGGCTTCCTGTGGATTGCTTCATATCTGTCCTTAATAACTTTGGTGCAGATTTAGGACAGCTCTTTATGGTGGTCGGGCCTACCAATTACATGACTATTAATTAGATTTTTACCTTCTGCATGTGAATCACTTTATTCAGGGTTCCTTCTGAATTGCAGCCATGTGGTGTGGTCATCCTCAGGCTGGCATTTGGAGTACCACTTAGGGACCCCACTTGAGGCTGCAGGTAGAACCTGGAAGTGAGCTTCGGGCACTGAGCTCTGTGTGGGGTGTTTTCCATTCTGGTAAAAGCTAACCATGGAGCACTTTCCAGTTCCAGTAGTTTGAGGTTATTATTCCCCCTTTCCTTTTACACTCCATGCTTTCTTTTCTGACATACAATGTTGGGAAAGCATCTCTCCGCTGCGGATCCACGTAGAACTCTGATCCGTTACGGATGACCACCTACAGTGACTTTGTCACCCTCTGCCATCTGACTCCCACCTGACTCCCACTCCAACTTGCTCTTTTTGTGCCATCCTCAGTAGGGTAGAAGATGACTGGTTAATTGCGTGAAGTCTAAACATTACATTTTTCTGTTTTTGAATCACAGAAGGCCCGTTATCCACTCAGCGTTCACCAACAGGGTCCTCTTCCTTGGGGTCTTTTTTTATCAGATTCCTCTTCCTCAGGATCTTCTTTATTAAAGTCCTCTTCTTCAGGGTCATCCTCCTAAGAGTCTTCTTTATCAGGGTCCTCTTCACTGGGGTAATCTTTATCTGTTCCTCAGGGTCTTTTTTCTCAGGGCCTTCTTTATCAGGATCCTATTCATCAGGGTCTTCTTTACCAGGGTACTCATGTTCAGGGTCTTCCCTATCAGGGTCCTCTTCCTCAGGGTCCTTCTTTATCAGGGTCCTCTTCCTCAGGGTCCTTCTTTATCAGGGTCCTCTTCCTCAGGGTCCTTCTCCTCAGGGTCCTCTTCCTCAGGGCCTTCTTTATCAGGGTCCTCTTCCTCAGGGTCCTTCTCCTCAGGGCCTTCTTTATCAGGGTCCTCTTCCTCAGGGTCCTTCTCCTCAGGGTCCTTCTCCTCAGGGTCCTCTTCCTCAGGCTCTTTCTTATCAGGGTCCTCTTCCTCAGGCTCCTTTTCCTCAGGGCCTTCTTTATCAGGGTCCTCTTCCTCAGGGTCCTTCTCCTCAGGGCCTTCTTTATCAGGGTCCTCTTCCTCAGGGTACTCATGCTCAGGGCCTTCCCTATCAGGGTCCTCTTCCTCAGGGTCCTCCTCCTCAGGCTCTTCCTTATCAGGGTCCTCTTCTTCAGGGTCCTTCTCCTCAGGGTCTTCCCTATCAGGGTCCTTCTCCTCAGGGTCTTCCCTATCAGGGTCCTCTTCCTCAGGGTCCATCTCCTCAGGGTCTTCCCTATCAGGGTCCTCTTCCTCAGGGTACTCATGTTCAGGGTCTTCCCTATCAGGGTCCTCTTCCTCAGGGTCTTCCTTATCAGGGTCCTCTTCCTCAGGGTCCTTCTCCTCAGGGCCTTCTTTATCAGGGTCCTCTTCCTCAGGGTCCTTCTCCTCAAGGTCCTTCTCCTCAGGGTCTTCCCTATCAGGGTCCTCTTCCTCAGGGTCTTCTTCCTCAGGGTCTTCCCTATCAGGGTCCTCTTCCTCAGGGTCCTTCTCCTCAGGGTCTTCCCTATCAGGGTTCTCTTCCTCAGGGTCCTTCTCCTCAGGGTCTTCCCTATCAGGGTCCTCTTCCTCAGGGTCCTTCTCCTCAGGGTCTTCCCTATCAGGGTCCTCTTCCTCAGGGTCTTCTTCCTCAGGGTCCTCTTCCTCAGGGTCTTCCCTATCAGGGTCCTCTTCCTCAGGGTCCTTCTCCTCAGGGTCTTCCCTATCAGGGTCCTCTTCCTCAGGGTCCTTCTCCTCAGGGTCTTCCCTATCAGGGTCCTCTTCCTCAGGGAAAATAATGACTGTGCACATGTCAGTTGTGTCTATTTATAGATAGAAAACCCCTCCCCATAAAGTACCAATCCCCGCCACAGGAGAGGGTTGGGTGCCCCCGGCTGCACCACAGTGTGTAGAGTAATATCTCCGGAATGCGCAACGTACATATCCTGCTCCCTGGATGGACACCAAGACCTCATTCCCAGGAATGACTGAAGGTTAATTAAATAATAAAAAAATAAATAAATGGCTGACAGATAAGGTGTGAAACGATGATGTGACGTATTCGCAGGCCGGCTTATCCCGGAAGGAAGACCAGGAGAAGACGGAAGTGCCTATGACAGCCGAGAACGCTGGAGGGAATTGCTTGTACTTTTTGGCATAAGGCCCTGAAAACGTATTGAAATGCAGCAGAGAAATTCAGGTCTCCTGACCAGCAGGGCCGTTCTGTAGGGCAAAGCTGTGTAAATCTCAGGACTGGCTGGATGAAATGTTGAGCAGCTCCCACTTATCTATTCTGCGCCCGGAGTTCACAGTGACATTCAGGGGGATCATAGAATGAGGAGAATGAAGGGTGCCGATGAATGTGTGACGGAGAGATGCGGCCCAACTCCTCCGCCATTGTTTTCTATAATTAGCCGTCCGGAGCCCACAGACACCTCTGAGATGCCAATATGATTAGTGACGGCTGTGCGGGGCCAGCTGCCACCTCCAGAACATAACAAGTCTCCAAATTACCCAGGAAGATAAATCCCGACTATTAGAGGATCAACCGCCGCCCAGAACATCGCACGCCGGGTCACAGCCATCTGTCACTGAATCTGCAGTCCCTGGAGTAAAGAGGACCTGTCCCTGACAAGATCCGGACATGTCACTAGATACACAGATTGGGGATTCCCTCTCACTGGTGACATGGATACTGGGGAGTGAGGGGGGTGGTGATCTCACTGGTGACATGGATACTGGGGAGTGAGGGGTGTGGTGGGGTGGAGATCTCACTGGTGACATGGATACTGGGGAGTGAGGGGGGGTGTGTGGTGGGGTGGAGATCTCACTGGTGACATGGATACTGGGGAGTGAGGGGTGTGTGGTGTAGATCTCACTGGTGACATGGATACTGGGGAGTGAGGGGTGTGGTGGGGTGTAGATCTCACTGGTGACATGGATACTGGGGAGTGAGGGGTGTGGTGGGGTGTAGATCTCACTGGTGACATGGATACTGGGGAGTGAGGGGTGTGGTGGGGTGTAGATCTCACTGGTGACATGGATACTGGGGGTGAGGGGTGTGTGGTGTAGATCTCACTGGTGACATGGATACTGGGGAGTGAGGGGTGTGTGGTGGGGTAGATCTCACTGGTGACATGGATACTGGGGAGTGAGGGGTGTGTGGTGGGGTGTAGATCTCACTGGTGACATGGATACTGGGGAGTGAGGGGTGTGTGGTGGGGTGGAGATCTCACTGGTGACATGGATACTGGGGAGTGAGGGGTGTGTGGTGGGGTGGTGATCTCACTGGTGACATGGATACTGGGGAGTGAGGGGTGTGTGGTGGGGTGGTGATCTCACTGGTGACATGGATACTGGGGAGTGAGGGGGTGGGAGTGGGGAGGGGAGTGAGGGGGGTGGTGGGGGTGGTGATCTCACTGGTGACATGGATACTGGGGAGTGAGGGGTGTGGTGGGGTGGTGATCTCACTGGTGACATGGATACTGGGGAGTGAGGGGTGTGTGTGGGGGGTGTAGATCTCACTGGTGACATGGATACTGGGGAGTGAGGGGTGTGTGGGGGTGGGGTGGAGGGGTGTGGTGGGGTGATCTCACTGGTGACATGGATACTGGGGAGTGAGGGGTGTGGTGGGGGTGGAGATCTCACTGGTGACATGGATACTGGGGAGTGAGGGGTGTGGGGGGTGGAGATCTCACTGGTGACATGGATACTGGGGAGTGAGGGGGGTGGGTGGGGTGGTGATCTCACTGGTGACATGGATACTGGGGAGTGAGGGGTGTGTGGTGGGGTGTAGATCTCACTGGTGACATGGATACTGGGGAGTGAGGGGTGTGTGGGGGGGTGATCTCACTGGTGACATGGATACTGGGGAGTGAGGGGTGTGTGTGGGGTGTAGATCTCACTGGTGACATGGATACTGGGGAGTGAGGGGGGTGTGGTGGGGTGGTGATCTCACTGGTGACATGGATACTGGGGAGTGAGGGGTGTGGTGGGGTGGAGATCTCACTGGTGACATGGATACTGGGGAGTGAGGGGTGTGGTGGGGTGTAGATCTCACTGGTGACATGGATACTGGGGAGTGAGGGGTGTGTGGTGGGGTGTAGATCTCACTGGTGACATGGATACTGGGGAGTGAGGGGTGTGGTGGGGTGTAGATCTCACTGGTGACATGGATACTGGGAGTGAGGGGTGTGGTGGGGTGGAGATCTCACTGGTGACATGGATACTGGGGAGTGAGGGGTGTGTGGTGGGGTGTAGATCTCACTGGTGACATGGATACTGGGGAGTGAGGGGTGTGTGGTGGGGTGGTGATCTCACTGGTGACATGGATACTGGGGAGTGAGGGGTGTGTGGGGGGTGGAGATCTCACTGGTGACATGGATACTGGGGAGTGAGGGTGGTGTGGTGGGGTGGAGATCTCACTGGTGACATGGATACTGGGGAGTGAGGGGTGTGTGGTGGGGTGGAGATCTCACTGGTGACATGGATACTGGGGAGTGAGGGGTGTGTGGTGGGGTGTAGATCTCACTGGTGACATGGATACTGGGGAGTGAGGGGTGTGGGGTGGGGTGTAGATCTCACTGGTGACATGGATACTGGGGAGTGAGGGGTGTGTGGTGGGGTGTAGATCTCACTGGTGACATGGATACTGGGGAGTGAGGGGTGTGTGGTGGGGTGGAGATCTCACTGGTGACATGGATACTGGGGAGTGAGGGGTGTGTGGTGGGGTGTAGATCTCACTGGTGACATGGATACTGGGGAGTGAGGGGGGTGTGGTGGGGTGTAGATCTCACTGGTGACATGGATACTGGGGAGTGAGGGGGTGTGGTGGGGTGGAGATCTCACTGGTGACATGGATACTGGGGAGTGAGGGGGGTGTGGTGGGGTGGAGATCTCACTGGTGACATGGATACTGGGGAGGGAGGGGTGTGTGGTGGGGTGGAGATCTCACTGGTGACATGGATACTGGGGAGTGAGGGGTGTGTGGTGGGGTGGTGATCTCACCGGTGACATGGATACTGGGGAGTGAGGGGGTGTGGTGGGGGGTGGTGATCTCACTGGTGACATGGATACTGGGGAGTGAGGGGTGTGTGGTGGGGTGGAGATCTCACTGGTGACATGGATACTGGGGAGTGAGGGGTGTGGTGGGGTGGAGATCTCACTGGTGACATGGATACTGGGGAGTGAGGGGTGTGTGGTGGGGTGGTGATCTCACTGGTGACATGGATACTGGGGAGTGAGGGGGTGTGTGGTGGGGTGGAGATCTCACTGGTGACATGGATACTGGGGAGTGAGGGGGGGTGTGGTGGGGTGGAGATCTCACTGGTGACATGGATACTGGGGAGTGAGGGGGGTGTGGTGGGGTGTAGATCTCACTGGTGACATGGATACTGGGGAGTGAGGGGGGTGTGGTGGGGTGGTGATCTCACTGGTGACATGGATACTGGGGAGTGAGGGGTGTGGTGGGGTGTAGATCTCACTGGTGACATGGATACTGGGGAGTGAGGGGGGTGTGGTGGGGTGGAGATCTCACTGGTGACATGGATACTGGGGAGTGAGGGGGTGTGGTGGGGTGTAGATCTCACTGGTGACATGGATACTGGGGAGTGAGGGGGTGTGGTGGGGTGGAGATCTCACTGGTGACATGGATACTGGGGAGTGAGGGGGTGTGGTGGGGTGTAGATCTCACTGGTGACATGGATACTGGGGAGTGAGGGGTGTGTGGTGGGGTGGTGATCTCACTGGTGACATGGATACTGGGGAGTGAGGGGGGGTGTGGTGGGGTGGAGATCTCACTGGTGACATGGATACTGGGGAGTGAGGGGTGTGTGTGTGGGGTGGTGATCTCACTGGTGACATGGATACTGGGGAGTGAGGGGGTGTGGTGGGGGGGTGATCTCACTGGTGACATGGATACTGGGGAGTGAGGGGGGGTGTGGTGGGGTGGTGATCTCACTGGTGACATGGATACTGGGGAGTGAGGGGGTGTGGTGGGGTGGGGATCTCACTGGTGACATGGATACTGGGGAGTGAGGGGGTGTGGTGGGGTGGAGATCTCACTGGTGACATGGATACTGGGGAGTGAGGGGTGTGTGGTGGGGTGGAGATCTCACTGGTGACATGGATACTGGGGAGTGAGGGGTGTGTGGTGGGGTGGTGATCTCACTGGTGACATGGATACTGGGGAGTGAGGGGGGTGTGGTGGGGTGTGGATCTCACTGGTGACATGGATACTGGGGAGTGAGGGGGGTGTGGTGGGGTGGAGATCTCACTGGTGACATGGATACTGGGGAGTGAGGGGTGTGGTGGGGTGTAGATCTCACTGGTGACATGGATACTGGGGAGTGAGGGGGGGGTGAGTGGTGGGGTGGAGATCTCACTGGTGACATGGATACTGGGGAGTGAGGGGTGAGTGGTGGGGTGGAGATCTCACTGGTGACATGGATACTGGGGAGTGAGGGGGGTGAGTGGGGTGGAGATTTCACTGGTGACATGGATACTGGGGAGTGAGGGGTGTGGGGTGTAGATCTCACTGGTGACATGGATACTGGGGAGTGAGGGGTGTGTGGTGGGGGTGGAGATCTCACTGGTGACATGGATACTGGGGAGTGAGGGGTGAGTGGTGGGGTGTAGATCTCACTGGTGACATGGATACTGGGGAGTGAGGGGTGTGGTGGGGTGGAGATCTCACTGGTGACATGGATACTGGGGAGTGAGGGGGTGTGTGGTGGGGTGGTGATCTCACTGGTGACATGGATACTGGGGGGTGAGGGGGGTGTGGTGGGGTGGTGGGTGGGTGGGGAGTGGGGGGTGTGTGTGGGGTGGTGATCTCACTGGTGACATGGATACTGGGGAGTGAGGGGGGTGTGGTGGGGTGGAGATCTCACTGGTGACATGGATACTGGGGAGTGAGGGGTGTGTGGTGGGGGGGAGTGAGGGTGGGTGTGTGTGGTGGGGTGATGATCTCACTGGTGACATGGATACTGGGGAGTGAGGGGGGTGTGTGGTGGGGTGGTGATCTCACTGGTGACATGGATACTGGGGAGTGAGGGGGGTGAGTGGTGGGGGTGGAGATCTCACTGGTGACATGGATACTGGGGAGTGAGGGGGGTGTGGTGGGGTGGAGATCTCACTGGTGACATGGATACTGGGGAGTGAGGGGTGTGGTGGGGTGGAGATCTCACTGGTGACATGGATACTGGGGAGTGAGGGGGGTGAGTGGTGGGGTGGAGATCTCACTGGTGACATGGATACTGGGGAGTGAGGGGGTGAGTGGTGGGGTGTATATCTCACTGGTGACATGGATACTGGGGAGTGAGGGGGGTGTGGTGGGGTGGAGATCTCACTGGTGACATGGATACTGGGGAGTGACACCATGGCCCACTTTGAGGAGGGGGGGGGGGGGGGGGTTGGCACACACCACTTTGTCAGATCAGCTTCTCTATGAATAAATCGGTAATTGGTGGTATATCCCGCCATCTAATAAGGTCAGATCCTTCTCCGTTACAGATTAAACGGCATGCCACTGAGTGCAGGGTGATGACACGCTCTGGCCAGTAGAGGGCACCATTGTAATAAGGTGAATATATGAGATGACACTTGTAATCACACATTAGCTCCGGCTTAGTGAGGATTTGATATTTTAAGGACATCACATTGTAGAACACAGGAGCCGGCGAGAATATCATCATATCTACTGCAGAGGAAACCTGCCAGCTCCCTCCCTGCACATGTTCTGCATTGTATACATAGAGCACCGAAGGTATCCACAGCGAGCACTGACCTCGGGGCGTAAAGTACTCTCTGGGTGTGGCGTCAGAGGTGTCCATGGTTTCATGTGGTGTTGGTTATAGATGGGTCGGAGTCAAAGGGTCGGAGTCGGAGGGTCGGAGTCGGAGGGTCTGAGTCGGAGTCAGGAGGGTCGGAGTCGGAGGGTCGGAGTCGGAGGGTCCGAGTCAGGAGGGTCCGAGTCAGGAGGGTCGGAGGGTCGGTGTCGGAGGGTCGGAGTCGGAGGGTCGGAGTCAGGAGGGTCGGAGTCGGAGGGTCGGAGTCAGGAGGGTCGGAGTCAGGAGGGTCGGAGTCAGGAGGGTCGGAGTCAGGAGGGTCGGAGTCAGGAGGGTCGGAGTCGGAGGGTCGGAGTCAGGAGGGTCGGAGTCGGAGGGTCGGAGTCGGAGGGTCCGAGTCAGGAGGGTCCGAGTCAGGAGGGTCGGAGGGTCGGTGTCGGAGGGTCGGAGTCGGAGGGTCGGAGTCAGGAGGGTCGGAGTCAGGAGGGTCGGAGTCGGAGTCAGGAGGGTCGGAGTCGGAGGGTCGGAGTCAGGAGGGTCGGAGTCAGGAGGGTCGGAGTCGGAGGGTCGGAGTCAGGAGGGTCGGAGTCGGAGGGTCGGAGTCAGGAGGGTCGGAGTCGGAGGGTCGGAGTCAGGAGGGTCGGAGTCGGAGGGTCGGAGTCAGGAGGGTCGGAGTCAGGAGGGTCGGAGTCAGGAGGGTCGGAGTCAGGAGGGTCGGAGTCAGGAGGGTCGGAGTCAGGAGGGTCGGAGTCGGAGGGTCGGAGTCGGGGGGTCGGAGTCGGGGGGTCGGAGGGCCGGAGTCGGAGGGCCGGAGTCGGAGGGTCGGAGTCAGGAGGGTCGGAGTCGGAGGGTCGGAGTCAGGAGGGTCGGAGTCGGAGGGTCGGAGTCGGAGGGTCGGAGTCGGAGGGTCGGAGTCAGGAGGGTCGGAGTCGGAGGGTCGGAGTCGGAGGGTCGGAGTCAGGAGGGTCGGAGTCGGAGGGTCGGAGTCGGGGGGTCGGAGGGTCGGAGTCGGAGGGTCGGAGTCGGAGGGTCGGAGTCGGAGGGTCTGAGTCGGAGGGTCGGAGTCGGAGGGTCGGAGTCGGAGGGTCTGAGTCGGAGGGTCGGAGTCGGAGGGTCGGAGTCGGAGGGTCTGAGTCGGGGGGTCGGAGTCGGGGGGTCGGAGGGCCGGAGTCGGAGGGCCGGAGTCGGAGGGTCGGAGTCAGGAGGGTCGGAGTCGGAGGGTCGGAGTCAGGAGGGTCGGAGTCGGAGGGTCGGAGTCGGAGGGTCGGAGTCAGGAGGGTCGGAGTCAGGAGGGTCGGAGTCGGAGGGTCGGAGTCAGGAGGGTCGGAGTCAGGAGGGTCGGAGTCGGAGGGTCGGAGTCGGGGGGTCGGAGGGTCGGAGTCGGAGGGCCGGAGTCGGAGGGTCGGAGTCGGAGGGTCGGAGTCGGAGGGTCTGAGTCGGAGGGTCGGAGTCGGAGGGTCGGAGTCGGAGGGTCGGAGTCGGAGGGTCTGAGTCGGAGGGTCGGAGTCGTAGCTAATCTGCCACTTCATCAGATTATTGGTGTTACTCCGAAGCTCAGTGGATTCTCACGCTGCCCAATCACTGCCATGAATAAGCCAACAGAGCCCCCCATTGGTTGAATTTCGGACTGTTCACCTGTGTATGGGCACCTTTAACAGCATTTAAATTTAAAAAAAAACAGAGACTTGGAAAAGCGCAGGAACCAATCACGTCAGGCTTGGTTTCCCACCGGTTAGATTCTCACCATCACATAAGACTGTAACCCGAGAGCGGAGAATAGAGAACACTTTATATAAGGACTGGCAAAGTCCCTCTTAAAGCGGAAGTTCCACCTGCAAATAAAAAATTAAGTCAGCAGCTCCAAATACCGCTGCTGCCGACTTCCCCGAAGCCAACCTGTCCCTCGGCTCCGGGTGAGGGCGCCGGTATCTTCAGTAAGGGAATCAGGAAGTGATGCCCGCTTCCTACTGCCCATGTGCAAGTGGCATTGCCTGCTCTGAATGGTCCTTGTTGTCTTCCGGGATCTGTGTGTCTCCCAGAAGACAGCAGGGGGGGGTGAAGGAGGAGCCGGACATAGCGTCGTCCGCCGCCAATTCTGCGGTGCTCTTTGGCCGAAACTGGGAGCAAATACCTGGATTAGACAAGTATCGGCACCCCCCTGAAAGGTGCCAAATGTGGGGGGGGGGGGGAACCGGATCAGCGGAAGTTCCATTTTGGGAGGAACTCCGCTCTAATTGTGGGTGAGCGGAGGAGGGGGACCCAGAAAAGGCAAATGATGAGATGACGTATCTGAGTGACTGGCACAGCGAGGTCCGCCCCCCATTCTGGAAGGAAATACGTCTGGAGAACATCATTGGATACACAAATACCGCAATCAGCGGAGATTTACCGACTGCGATGAGACAGCGAGGACGAGGAACTACTAAGTCCTCCATATAGGAGCAGATTAGGCTTCTCAGATAAAGAACAAGAGACTCCCACATGGAGCGCAGACTGATATATGGATGGATGTGTCTGCTCTCTTATAGGAAACATCTAGAAAGGTTATTGGTGCCTAAACTGAAGAGTCCACCTTTCTGTCCTGAATTACTCCTACAATTTAGCAGTGTACTTCCTGTGCCCGGAGCCTCATAGTTGTATGTCTGCAGTGGGAGATCACTGTTCTCCTTGCTGGAGGGGAAGTTGTACCTGAGCACCTGCAGTGCAAGGACCTCCCTGCTTCTACTTCATCCATTCTGCTTGCAGGAGGGGAAGTTGTACCTGAGGACCTGCAGTGCAAGGACCTCCCTGCTTCTGCTTCATCTATTCTGCTTGCTGGAGGGGAAGTTGTACCTGAGCACCTGCAGTGCAAGGACCTCCCTGCTTCATCCATTCTGCTTGCTGGAGGGGAAGTTGTACCCGAGGACCTACAGTGCAAGGACCTCCCTGCTTCTGCTTCATCTATTCTGCTTGCTGGAGGGGAAGTTGTACCTGAGGACCTGCAGTGCAAGGACCTCCCTGCTTCTGCTTCATCCATTCTGCTTGCTGGAGGGGAAGTTGTACCTGAGCACCTGCAGTGCAAGGACCTCCCTGCTTCATCCATTCTGCTTGCTGGAGGGGAAGTTGTACCCGAGGACCTACAGTGCAAGGACCTCCCTGCTTCTGCTTCATCTATTCTGCTTGCTGGAGGGGAAGTTGTACCTGAGGACCTGCAGTGCAAGGACCTCCCTGCTTCCGCTTCATCCATTTTATGGATCTGTACTTCCTCCCCCTCTCCTGTTGCTTGATTATTCGTTCATCAGTCATCACAGAGACAACTCTGACATGTGGAAGAAAAGTACTGCCTCCATCAAGATGGCCACCACTACACAAGGAGACCCAACTCAGAACAGGAGAAAGGGGAAAAGATCAGGTGCAGGGGGACCACAGGCAATACTGCCGACTAGTCCTTTGTGCCCTGCTTAGTTATTTGGGGCAACACTCCCATTAAACCCAATCCTATCCAGCATGAAACAACTCCTGCACTTATCCTGTGTGCAGGAGCTTCCAGTAATAAAGACCACTCACTGCTGAGCTCTCTCTCTCCTTGTGCAGGGGGACTGGTCTTGTCTCCGCCCCTTCCTGTAGTTTTCTGTATTGGGTGGAGCCTTTGGGGCCCCTTCCCACAGCTCTGCTCTCTCTTTGTTCAGGGTGACAGGTCATGTCTCCACCCCTTTCTGTAGAAGGTGGAGCCTTCAGAGCCCCTCCCACAGCTTTGCTTTCTCTGTGTGCAGGGTGACTGGTAATGTCTCCACCCCTACCCGTAGTTTTCTATAGAGGGTGGAGCCTTTAGGGCCCCTCCCACAGCTCTGCTCTCTCTCTGTGCAGGGTGACTGGTCTTGTCTCCACCCATTCCTGTAGTTTTCTGCAGAAGGTGGAGACTTCTTGGCCCCTCCCCCCACAGCTCTGCTCTCTCTCTGTAGTGGGTGGAGCCTTCTGGGCCCCTCACACAGCTCTGCTCTCTCTTTGTGCAGGGTAACTGGTCTTGTCTTCGCCCCTCCTATCATTTTCTGTAGTGGGTGGAGCCTTGTCAGCCCCTCCCACAGCTCTGCCCTTTTTCCTTATGCAGGGTGACTGGTCTCATCTCCACTCTTTCCTGTAGTTTTCTGCAGAAGGTGGAGCCTTCCTGGCCCCTCCCACAGCTCTGCTCTCTATCATTGTGCAGGGTGACTGATCTGGTCTTCGCCCCTCCTATAGTTTTCTGTAGTGGGTGGAGCCTTGTCGGCCCCCTCCCACAGCTCTGCTTTCTCTTTGTGCAGGGTGACTGGTCTTGTCTTCGCCCCTCCTATAATTTTCTGTAGTGGGTGGAGCCTTGTCAGCCCCTCCCACAGCTCTGCTCTTTTTCCTTATGCAGGGTGACTGGTCTTGTCTCCACCCTTTCCTGTAGTTTTCTGCAGAAGGTGGAGCCTTCCTGGCCCCTCCCACAGCTCTGCTCTCTATCATTGTGCAGGGTGACTGATCTGGTCTTCGCCCCTCCTATAGTTTTCTGTAGTGGGTGGAGCCTTTACAGCCCCTCCCACAGCTCTGCTTTCTCTTTGTGCAGGGTGACTGGTCTCGTCTCCACCCCCTCCTGTAGTTTTCTGTAGTGGGTGGAGCCTTCCGGCTCCTCCCACAGCTCTGCTGTATGCACAGGCTATGTACAGCATAGTGGTGATGTCACTGCTACTTTTACCAGGTACTATCTGGGTTTGCCAAGGCATCTGGTGCCTGTATGTAAATGAGATGGCTGTGCCCGAAGTTCAGCGGACTCGATGAAATGTTCTGGATCCATCGATCAGATACAATCGCACAGGCCGCACCTCCTCCTCACCTGGATGATGGGATTGGACGCCTCTCTGGGTCTCACAGCTGCATTTTCTGCTTTTTATTCAGCAGACTTAGAAAGCAAATTTGATTTGCCGGCTATATCTGGCATCCTATTTTTAGAGTAAATTGATGTTCTCTGGCCGCTCTCCCCCCGGACCCGAGAGACTGCCAACAACCGAAACACATTCACAGGAAAGGCACCGGGGGGGGGGGGGGGGGGGGGGGGGGGGGGGGCATTCGAGCAGGAAAGGCTGGGGGGGGGGGGGGAGGGGACCTGGGGGGGGGGGGTTGGGGGGGGGGTTGTCATTGAAGCAGAGATTATGCTGAGCAATGTGAACACGATCCCGGGGGGGGGGATTCTTCTATCCGATGTTTCTGGTGGTTCTTGGAAGACGAGGCGGCTGGAATTATTGATGAGTCTTCTGCATCTCCATGACCCGGTGGCATTAAGCCGCGTCCCTTTCTCCCGCTGAGACGGAAATTTACGGCTCATCAATGTGACCTCCCGGCTCGCTTCATTCCGGAGACATGACAGGTTTGTGTGGAGGTCATGGAGAACAACGCGTTTCAAAGTTCAGGTGGAGAACGGAGGGGCTCGGCTCTTGTCGTTTTCCTTTTAAGGAAATGTTTAGAGCCGTGGTCTCCAAACCGCAGCCCAGGGGCCACATGTGGCCCTTTGCTTACTTTTATCCGGCCCTTGGGGCACCAGTTCATTCAATGATACCAACAATGGGGCATAACCCCCCCCCACACACACATTGACCCCAATGAAGGAGCACAATTCATCCTTATGACACTGATAGGGCATTGCTTTTTTTTTTCCCCTTTTCTCCTCCCAATGGCCACAGTCCGGCCCCCCAAAAGTCTTAAGGACAGTAAACTGGACCTTTGTTTAGAAAGTTTGGAGACCCCCCTGGTTTAAAGCAGTGGTTGCCAGATGTGGCCCTTTGCTTGCTCTTATCCAGCCCACGGGGCACCGATTCTCCCACTGAGAGAAGACACTATTCTGCCAACTGGCATCCACAATGGGGCACCGATTCTCCCACTGAGAGAAGACACTATTCTGGCATCCACAATGGGTCAACATTTCTCCCCCTGACATCACAATGGGGCACCGATTCTCCTCCTGACATCAATGAGGCTCCATTTCTCCCCCTGACATCACAATGGGGCGCCATTTCTTCCCCTGACATCACAATGGGGCGCCATTTCTCCCCCCCCCGACATCATCAATGGGGCACCATTTCTCCCCCTGACATCACAATGGGGCACCGATTCTCCTCCTGACATCAATGAGGCTCCATTTCTCCCCCTGACATCATCAATGGGGCTCCATTTCTCCCCCTGACATCAATAATGGGGCTCCATTTCTCCTCGACACCAACAATGGGAAACTATTTCTCCCAATTATACCAATGATCGCTCCCTCTACTACCAAATGTGGTGATGGTTACTCCCACTAATGCCAGGAAAATTTCCATACCCCGGTGGCCACAGTTCGCCCCCCCCCCCGTAAAAACTGGAGGACAATAAACTGGCCCTTTGTTTAGAAGGTTTGGAGATCCTTAGTTTAGCTCATGGAACGTTCTTTGCCTGATATCAGGGGTGCCATTGTTCCGAGACCCCAGAGGAATTCTGACTTCCCTGTAAATACCACCTCTTGGAGCTGTACAGGACACTGGCGGAACATTCATAGGTCACGGGTTATAGGCTCATACTTTCAGGTAATTGGACACTGGCAGGTCTATGAGGCCTCCCGAAGCACCTCCCCTATAACCTCCCCCCGCCCCCCTCAGGTTTGTAGCAAGCAATGCAGAGTAGCGAGGAGAGATTAGGGAGGCCGGTCGGTACGCCAAGATATGAGATTCCCAGGTAAGTCAAAATCCGTCTGATCCAGCTTGTACAGGACAAGGGCAACTTATTCACACACCACCCCCATGGGACGTTCCCAATTAACAAGGGGGGTAACAACGAGGCAACAAACCTGCACCAACAGGCCCAACAAAAAGAACGGGGGGTAAAAGAACCCGGATCAGAGCGCCGCTGCAAGAAGCTGCATCAGCAGAGAATTGGACATCCACCTGATATGACCAGAAGACCAAGGTGGTGGCCTTATAGAATCGGGAGATAGAGGCCAAGGGTCAGAGGTCAGAGGTGACAGACTTGGTGCCTAAAGGCCCGGGATGCTCCAACAGATGTGGTGGGCATACAGATGGGCATAACAGTGCAGGTGGAGCCCAAGGCTCTTGTAATCCGATTCTCCGTACAATGGTGATTGGGAAGTTGGGGGTCCCTTGTGAGGACCTGAAGAACCAACAAACAGGGAACCCGACTGATGAAGGAGCAGCTTTTAGGGGGACTCTAATGGCTCCGACTAATGGCGGTGTACAGAGACTTCCTATGGATGCTGAGGAGCCGGGCACAGTGATGGTAGAACAATGTCCTCATGGAGAGGGAATGCTGGTGGCACATGATGGCCACCAGAAAGGCCACCATGCTGGCAAGAATCCCTGAGGGGGTCAAAAGGATGGTTTCTGCAGGGCAGACCAAACTAAGGTAAAGCGGCTGTAAAGGCTGAAGGTGGATTCTATGGTGAAAAACCTTCGGGTGCTGCCCCCCCCCCCCTGAATACACAAAGTCCATCAAAGGCCCCTGACACCTGAGCCCCCTCTTGATCCAGCGCTGTGCACGGAAGCTTTGGCTGTCCTGGATTTCTCTCTTCTCATTGGCTGAGACAGCAGCATGAGCCATTTGCTCCCACTGCTGTCAATCACAGCAAGTGAGCCAATGAGAAAAGATGGGGGGCGGGCCAAGTCACGGTTGTATGTGTCAAATGGACAGGAGCGGCTTGCCATTGGTGGTACAGTTCACGGGGGAGGAGCCAGGAGCGCCAACTAGGGACCTGAGAAAAAGAGGATGAGGGCTCCTCCGTGCCAAACCAATCAACTTACTGATATACAGAGAGAAGTATTCCAATATTCCAACATCGGCTTTTATGGAGAAGAAATGAAACAAAAGGTCATCAGAGGCAGCGAAATGCTGGAGACGCCATGAAATATCGGAGAATCCAAAAACAAACCGCTGAGTGTGCGGAACCCCTCCCCCCCTCCTCGGAAAAAGGGAAACAGAATCCACACCGTACGTGTGACAAATAGAGACGTCACTTTATTATATATCCCCCCACATACAGAACGTGTGTATCATCATTCACCAAATAAAAATGTATATATTACAAAATATCGAATTTATAACGCCCCACCCCCACTAAACAAGGAACTGTACATTACGCCTGGGCACCAATCTGAGGAGATAGAAACATCCCAAATCAAAAATATACTAACACTGCAAATATGAGGGTGGTGGTGTACCCCGGAGGATGGTGATGTACCCTGAAAGGGGGGGTAATGTACCGGGAGGGCAGTGATGTACCCCGGAGGGTGGTGGTGTACCCCGGAGGGCGGTTGTGTACCCCAGAGGGCGGTGGTGTACCCCAGAGGGTGGTGGTGTACCCCGATGGGCGGTTGTGTACCCCAGAGGGCGGTGATGTACCCCAGAGGGCGGTGATGTACCCCGGAGGGTGGTGGTGTACCCCGGAGGGCGGTTGTGTACCCCAGAGGGCGGTGATGTACCCCAGAGGGCGGTGATGTACCCCAGAGGGCGGTGATGTACCCCAGAGGGTGGTGGTGTACCCCAGAGGGTGGTGGTGTACCCCAGAGGGCGGTGATGTACCCCGGAGGGCGGTGATGTACCCCGGAGGGCGGTGATGTACCCCAGAGGGCGGTGATGTACCCTGAAAGGGGGGGTAATGTACCGGGAGGGCAGTAGTGTACCCCAGAGTGCTGTGATGTACCCCGGAGGGCGGTGATGTACCCCGGAGGGCGGTTGTGTACCCCAGAGGGCGGTGATGTACCCCAGAGGGCGGTGATGTACCCCAGAGGGTGGTGGTGTACCCCGGAGGGCGGTTGTGTACCCCAGAGGGCGGTGATGTACCCCAGAGGGCGGTGATGTACCCCAGAGGGTGGTGGTGTACCCCGGAGGGCGGTTGTGTACCCCAGAGGGCGGTGATGTACCCCAGAGAACGGTGATGTACCCCGGAGGGCGGTGATGTACCCCAGAGGGCGGTGATGTACCCCGGAGGGCGGTGATGTACCCCAGAGGGTGGTGGTGTACCCCAGAGGGTGGTGGTGTACCCCGGAGGGCGGTTGTGTACCCCAGAGGGTGGTGGTGTACCCCAGAGGGCGGTGATGTACCCTGAAAGGGGGGGTAATGTACCGGGAGGGCAGTAGTGTACCCCAGAGTGCTGTGATGTACCCCGGAGGGCGGTTGTGTACCCCAGAGGGCGGTGATGTACCCCGGAGGGCGGTTGTGTACCCCAGAGGGCGGTGATGTACCCCAGAGGGTGGTGGTGTACCCCGGAGGGCGGTTGTGTACCCCAGAGGGCGGTGATGTACCCCAGAGGGTGGTTGTGTACCCCAGAGGGTGGTGGTGTACCCCGGAGGGCGGTTGTGTACCCCAGAGGGTGGTGATGTACCCCAGAGGGCGGTGATGTACCCCAGAGGGTGGTGGTGTACCCCTAGGGCGGTTGTGTACCCCAGAGGGTGGTGGTGTACCCCGGAGGGCGATAATGTACCCTGGAGGGCAGTGGTGTACCATAAAATAGAACACAAGGACTGGTTGCAGAGAGCTGGACATGTATTGTGGCTCCATCGGTGGGGGGGGGGGGGTTGTATATCTCTAGTCTGTGGGATCCATCTGTCTTTGTAGAGCGTCATGTCATTTATAATAAAGTTATTTCTCTATTTTTACATCACCTCTGCTGTGGGAGGATTGTACACATTATAATGGGGGGGGGGGTATTGGATTGTACACATTATAATGGGGGGGGGGGGGGTATTGGATTTTACACATTATAATGGGGGGGGGTATTGGATTGTACACATTATAATGGGGGGGGGGGGTATTGGATTTTACACATTATAATGGGGGGGGGGTATTGGATTGTACACATTATAACTGGGGGGGGTAAACATTATGAAGAGCGATCGGTACCTTCCCTCAGACGATCCACGATGAAGGTGAAGCCGGTGGTGCGGGGGTGGAGGACGTACTCGTACTTCTCTAGGGAGTTCTTCTCGGCGAACTCGTGGCTCCGGGATTTGGTGTTGGCTGAAGGGAACAAAAACGGCAAATCGTTATTTCTCGGCTCCTCCCTTTACCCTCTCACAGTGACATCACAGTGACATCAACATCATTTTATGAAAATTATATTTAGTATTTTGTTAATCTGCATTTTTAATAATAATGGTGATCCTGCCATGAAGAGGAGAAGAGGGGAAGGGGAGGAAAGGAGGATAGGGGATGGGAGGAAAGGGAAATGAAGGGAAAGGGGGAGAGGGGATGGGAGGGAAGGGAAATGAGGAGAGGGGATGGGGGGAAGAGGAAGGGGATGAGGAGGGAGGGGAAGAGAGGAAGGGAGAGGGAAGAGGGGAGAGGGGATGGGGGGGGGAGGGAAGGGAAATGAAGGGAAAGGAGGAAGGGGAGGGAGGGGAGGATGGGGGGGGGGGGGGGGGGGGGGGGGGGGGGGGGAAGGGAAATGAAGGGAAAGGAGGAAAGGGAAATGTATGAAAAGGAGGAGAGGGAATGGGAGGAAAGGGAAAAAAAGGGAAAGGAGGAGAGGGGATGGGAGGAAAGGAGGAGAGGGGATGGGAGGAAAGGGAAATGAAGGGAAAGGAGGAAAGAGAAATGAATGAAAAGGGGAGGGGAAGGGAAATGAAGGGAAAGGAGGAGAGGGGATGGGAGGAAAGGAGGAAAGGAGGAGAGGGGATGGGAGGAAAGGGAAATGAAGGGAAAGGAGGAAAGAGAAATGAATGAAAAGGGGGAGGGGAAGGGAAATGAAGGGAAAGGAGGAGAGGGGATGGGAGGAAAAGGAAATGAAGGGAAAGGGGGAGGGGAAGGAAAATGAAGGGAAAGGAGGAGAGGGGATGGGAGGAAAGGGAAATGAAGGGAAAGGGGGAGGGGAAGGGAAATGAAGGGAAAGGAGGAGAGGGGATGGGAGGAAAGGGAAATGAAGGGAAAGGAGGAGAGGGAATAGGAGGAAATGGAAGTGAAGGGAAAGGGGGGAGGGGAAGGGAAATGAAGGGAATAATGCTCGGTAATAGTGGGAGAAGGTGGCGCTGTATTGGCACACATTCCATTCTTGTGACGTCACTGATCATTCGGGATCGCTGAGCCTCGTCATTGAGCGCAGTAGAGTTGCCAGCCTTGGCACGCGGTTTTGCCGCATCCTCCACAACAAAGGTCGGGAGGGGGGGGGGGGGCTCCAATTTATGGGGATTAGTGGGCTGCTTGTGTGACGTGTGACGGTTTTGGACGGGCTGTGCGATGGATGTGATTCAGTGGAAAGCTGCACTCACTTCACATGAATCACCCCCATCCATTCACTGTAAGAGAAGGAGGTCAGCACTATTACATGCTGCTACTGGGGGGGGGGGGGGGGGGTTATATCTTACAGCTCATTAGTGGATTCTACTTGCATGGGGGGGGGGGGGGGGGGGTCAAACAGAAATAGGTCCATTTTTATAAATAGAACACATTGAGATGAGTAGAGCCCCCCTCCCCCGGCCTTCTGTCACCCAGACATAGATGTGCCATAGAGGGCCTCTCCTGATTCCTGAACCCATCAATGTACCGGCCAGACAGAAGGAAGGAGGATGAACAGAACACTGCGATTAATGGGAATAAAAAGGTCGCTAAATAAATTATATTACACCCGGAGGATATAAAAACGAAGGGGCTGAGGAGAGAAAAGCCGCCCATACACGGGGTGACGTTCAGCAGGGACTGGCAGAATTTTGATTCATGAATGGGGGCAGGGATGTTGGTCTACCAAAAAAAATTGCTGTTTAGGAATTTGAGTGTCCTGCACAGAGCCCTGACCTTATCCCCACTAAACACCTTTGGGAGGAATTGGAATGCCGCTGGTGAGCCAGGTGGTGTTTTTGTTGGCGCCCAATGTGAGGCTAGACATGCAAGTCAGGTCTTCTCATTCAACATCAGTACACGACCTCAGAAATGGCACAATTACCCACAGACACCCTCCAAAATCTTGTGCAAAGTCTTCCCAGAGGGATGGGGGATGTTATGCCCACAAAGAAGGGCAACTCCATAATAATGGCCATCAGGGGAGGCAACTCTACAAAGACATGGTGTGACCAGTTGGGTGTGGAGGTTCATATAGTTTGTGGTCAGAGGGGCACTTATGGCCATGTACTGTAGGTACTGACCAAGGTGCTTGTACGGGTTTTCAGGGGTGAATAGTCATTAATGTTGGGCCCCTAGAAAAGATTCAAAAGTTGGATGATATTTTTTTTTTTTTTTTAGGAACCAAAAATGATCCTCAAGGACAATAAAACCTCCTGTAACATTTATTGGTACATTATTATTTCTATAAAAACGCATCAGAATTGAAGGGAACAACTAAGACCAACCAATCGGATGGCAGTATGTGCACTTAACCACTTCAGCCCCGGACCAATTGGCAGCCAAAGGACCCGGCCCCTTTTTGCGATTGGGCACTGCATCGCTTTAACTGACAATTGCGCGGTCGTGCGACGTGGCTCCTAAAACAAAATTGGCGTCCTTTTTTTCCCACAAATAGAGCTTTCTTTTGGTGGTATTTGATCGCCCCTGCGGTTTTTATTTTTTGCGCTATAAACAAAAACAGAGCGACAATTTTGAAAAAAAATGCAATATTTTTTGCTTTTTGCTATAATAAATATCCCCCAAAAATATATATAAAAAAAACATTTTTTTTCCTCAGTTTCGGCCGATACGTATTCTTCTACGTATTTTTGGTTAAAAAAAAAAATCGCAATTAGCGATTATTGATTGGTTTGCGCAAAAGTTATAGCGTTTACAAAATAGGGGATAGTTTTATAGCATTTTTATTAATATTTTTTTTTTTTACTAGTAATGGCGGCGATCAGCGATTTTTATTGTGACTGCGACATTATGGCGGACACATCGGACATTTTTGACACATTTTTGGGACCATTGTCATTTATACAGCGATCAAAGCTATTTAAATGCATTGATTCCTGTATAAATGACAGTTGTAGTGAAAGAGTTAACCACTAGGGGGAGGGGAGGGGTTATGGGCTGTGACGTGTTTTTTTTTACATTAGGGGGCGGGGCTGACGTCTGACGTCATTGATCGGCTTTCCCGATGACCGGGAACAGCCAATCAATGACAGGCAGAGTAGGAAGAGCGGGGAGAGGTTTGTTTACACAAACCTCTCCCGTTCTTCAGCTCCATAGCCCGATCGCGGGACACAGCGGCGATCGGGTCCGCTGGTCCCGCGGCCGTGGTCACGGAGCTCCCGACCGGGTCGCGAGCGCGCCGCTGGCACCCACGGGCAGGGAAATTAAAGGGGTCGTACAGGTACGTGGTTTTGCCTGCCCGTGCCATTCTGTAGACGTATATCTACATGAGGCGGTCGGGAAGCGGTTAAGAAGACCCCCATTAGGAATCATATCTGGAGCAAAAGATGCCTTCATGTATAGGATAGGCCCCACATCCCAACGCATTTCGATTCTTCATCAGGGAAACAATAAACTGGTTACCGAATATAGATATGGTCGAGACGGAATAAAAAGGGCTTCTTTATGTCAAGCAAGAGTAACATGAGTGGAATCTTCTTAGAGACCTCAATAGAAGAACTATTTTGTGAATGGTATTATTAATTAGCTTTTTCGTTTTTAATTTTGGCTGCACTTAGTGTCAGGACCCAGGTCTGAACCTGCAACCTCTTCAAAACCCATCCACACCATCAGGAGCTCTGGTGAACACCGGTTAGTGCTTGGACTCCGCACCTCGGGTGAGCCCATGTCATCTGCCAGGGTGACATGCTTGTGTACTTATCCTACTAGTCGGTGGGAACCCCTCTACTGCTACAGCTACTGGTCTCCAAGCCTGACCCCTGAATCTTAGGCTTTAGGAATGGTTGGATCAGCTGAAGACGTTCGATCTAATAGAGGAGAGCGAGTATGACCGGTCCAGGGGGGAAGGTTCCATAGTGACACAAGGTGATAATCTATGGGAGGAGTAATGGGGGTGACCAGTCCAGGAGGGAAGGTTGGATGGTGGAACGGCTCTGTGGAGGGAATCACACTGACTTGTATGGCAGATCTATGACCAGCAATGAAGGTTCCTCGGGATGGTGGAACGGATCTGTGGAGGGAATCACACTGACTTGTATGGCAGATCTATGACCACCAATGAAGAGTTCCTCGGGATGGTGGAACGGCTCTGTGGAGTGAATCACATTGACTTGTATGGCAGATCTATGACCACCAATGAAGGGTTCCTCGGAATGGTGGAAGGGCTCTGTGGAGTGAATCACACTGACTTGTATGGCAGATCTATGACCACCAATGAAGGTTCCTCGGGATGGTGGAACGGCTCTGTGGAGTGAATCACATTGACTTGTATGGCAGATCTATGACCACCAATGAAGGGTTCCTCGGAATGGTGGAAGGGCTCTGTGGAGTGAATCACACTGACTTGTATGGCAGATCTATGACCAGCAATGAAGGTTCCTCGGGATGGTGGAGCGGCTCTGTGGAGTGAATCACACTGACTTGTATGGCAGATCTATGACCACCAATGAAGGTTCCTCGGGATGGTGGAACGGCTCTGTGGAGGGAATCACACTGACTTGTATGGCAGATCTATGACCACCAATGAAGGTTCCTGGGATGGTGGAACGGCTCTGTGGAGGGAATCACACTGACTTGTATGGCAGATCTATGACCAGCAATGAAGGTTCCTCGGGATGGTGGAACGGATCTGTGGAGGGAATCACACTGACTTGTATGGCAGATCTATGACCACCAATGAAGAGTTCCTCGGGATGGTGGAACGGCTCTGTGGAGTGAATCACATTGACTTGTATGGCAGATCTATGACCACCAATGAAGGGTTCCTCGGAATGGTGGAAGGGCTCTGTGGAGTGAATCACACTGACTTGTATGGCAGATCTATGACCACCAATGAAGGTTCCTCGGGATGGTGGAACGGCTCTGTGGAGTGAATCACATTGACTTGTATGGCAGATCTATGACCACCAATGAAGGGTTCCTCGGAATGGTGGAAGGGCTCTGTGGAGTGAATCACACTGACTTGTATGGCAGATCTATGACCCGCAATGAAGGTTCCTCGGGATGGTGGAGCGGCTCTGTGGAGGGAATCACACTGACTTGTATGGCAGATCTATGACCACCAATGAAGGTTCCTCGGGATGGTGGAACGGCTCTGTGGAGGGAATCACACTGACTTGTATGGCAGATCTATGACCACCAATGAAGGTTCCTGGGATGGTGGAACGGCTCTGTGGAGGGAATCACACTGACTTGTATGGCAGATCTATGACCACCAATGAAGGTTCCTCGGGATGGTGGAACGGCTCTGTGGAGGGAATCACACTGACTTGTATGGCAGATCTATGACCAGCAATGAAGAGTTCCTCGGGATGGTGGAACGGATCTGTGGAGTGAATCACACTGACTTGTATGGCAGATCTATGACCACCAATGAAGGGTTCCTCGGGATGGTGGAACGGCTCTGTGGAATGAATCACACTGACTTGTATGGCAGATCTATGACCAGCAATGAAGGGTTCCTGGGATGGTGGAACGGATCTGTGGAGTGAATCACACTGACTTGTATGGCAGATCTATGACCACCAATGAAGGGTTCCTGGGATGGTGGAACGGCTCTGTGGAGTGAATCACACTGACTTGTATGGCAGATCTATGACCACCAATGAAGGGTTCCTCGGGATGGTGGAAGGGCTCTGTGGAGTGAATCACACTGACTTGTTTGGCAGATCTATGACCACCAATGAAGGGTTCCTCGGGATGGTGGAAGGGCTCTGTGGAGGGAATC
The DNA here is from genome assembly GCA_028564925.1 of Lithobates sylvaticus. Classification (NCBI taxonomy): domain Eukaryota; kingdom Metazoa; phylum Chordata; class Amphibia; order Anura; family Ranidae; genus Lithobates; species Lithobates sylvaticus. The sequence continues at coordinate 954,786 of CM053028.1, read as the reverse complement.
ACACTGACTTGTATGGCAGATCTATGACCACCAATGAAGGGTTCCTCGGAATGGTGGAACGGCTCTGTGGAGTGAATCACACTGACTTGTATGGCAGATCTATGACCACCAATGAAGGGTTCCTGGGATGGTGGAACGGATCTGTGGAGTGAATCACACTGACTTGAATGGCAGATCTATGACCACCAATGAAGGGTTCCTCTGGATGGTGGAACGGCTCTGTGGAGTGAATCACACTGACTTGTATGGCAGATCTATGACCACCCATGAAGGGTTCCTCGGGATGGTGGAAGGGCTCTGTGGAGGGAATCACACTGACTTGTATGGCAGATCTATGACCACCAATGAAGGGTTCCTCGGGATGGTGGAACAGCTCTGTGGAGTGAATCACACTGACTTGTATGGCAGATCTATGACCACCAATGAAGGTTCCTCAGGATGGTGGAACGGCTCTGTGGAGGGAATCACACTGACTTGTATGGCAGATCTATGACCACCAATGAAGGGTTCCTCGGGATGGTGGAACGGCTCTGTGGAGTGAATCACATTGACTTGTATGGCAGATCTATGACCACCAATGAAGGGTTCCTCGGAATGGTGGAACGGCTCTGTGGAGTGAATCACACTGACTTGTATGGCAGATCTATGACCACCAATGAAGGGTTCCTGGGATGGTGGAACGGATCTGTGGAGTGAATCACACTGACTTGTATGGCAGATCTATGACCACCAATGAAGGTTCCTCGGGATGGTGGAACGGCTCTGTGGAATGAATCACACTGACTTGTATGGCAGATCTATGACCAGCAATGAAGGGTTCCTGGGATGGTGGAACGGATCTGTGGAGTGAATCACACTGACTTGTATGGCAGATCTATGACCACCAATGAAGGTTCCTCAGGATGGTGGAACGGCTCTGTGGAGGGAATCACACTGACTTGTATGGCAGATCTATGACCAGCAATGAAGGGTTCCTCGGGATGGTGGAACGGATCTGTGGAGGGAATCACACTGACTTATATGGCAGATCTATGACCACCAATGAAGGTTCCTCAGGATGGTGGAACGGCTCTGTGGAGGGAATCACACTGACTTGTATGGCAGATCTATGACCACCAATGAAGGGTTCCTCGGGATGGTGGAACGGCTCTGTGGAGTGAATCACATTGACTTGTATGGCAGATCTATGACCACCAATGAAGGGTTCCTCGGAATGGTGGAACGGCTCTGTGGAGTGAATCACACTGACTTGTATGGCAGATCTATGACCACCAATGAAGGTTCCTCGGGATGGTGGAACGGATCTGTGGAATGAATCACACTGACTTGTATGGCAGATCTATGACCAGCAATGAAGGGTTCCTGGGATGGTGGAACGGATCTGTGGAGTGAATCACACTGACTTGTATGGCAGATCTATGACCACCAATGAAGGTTCCTCAGGATGGTGGAACGGCTCTGTGGAGGGAATCACACTGACTTGTATGGCAGATCTATGACCACCAATGAAGGGTTCCTCGGGATGGTGGAACGGATCTGTGGAGGGAATCACACTGACTTATATGGCAGATCTATGACCACCAATGAAGGGTTCCTCGGGATGGTGGAACGGATCTGTGGAGGGAATCACACTGACTTGTATGGCAGATCTATGACCACCAATGAAGGTTCCTCGGGATGGTGGAACGGATCTGTGGAGGGAATCACACTGACTTGTATGGCAGATCTATGACCAGCAATGAAGGTTCCTCGGGATGGTGGAACGGCTCTGTGGAGGGAATCACACTGACTTGTATGGCAGATCTATGACCACCAATGAAGGTTCCTCGGGATGGTGGAACGGCTCTGTGGAGGGAATCACACTGACTTGTATGGCAGATCTATGACCACCAATGAAGGGTTCCTCGGGATGGTGGAGCGGCTCTGTGGAGGGAATCACACTGACTTGTATGGCAGATCTATGACCACCAATGAAGGTTCCTCGGGATGGTGGAGCGGCTCTGTGGAGTGAATCACGGGTCTGGAGGTCACAGGTGGATTATGAGGAGAAGGCGCGTCTGGAGCTCCGGAACTTTCCATCATCAATTATTTCCAGGCAGGTGAGAAAAAATATCTCTGGAAATAATGATGGAAATAAAATCCCCAGGAGTCATCACACCTCAATCCTAATAAAGGAAAAGCCGGCTTTATTCTAATGACACCACGAGCCCCGCCTACCTACTCCAATCTACTCCAATCAATGACCTGTTCTCACAGCTAAAGCAGAACTCCAGGAAAATCTACAACACAGACCTGACAAGGAGTTTACATTCCTGACCATCCAGGTCTGAGATTTATACAGCTCTGTTTCTACTGACTGACTCTAATTGTTTGGGGACATGAACTCAAACAGTGAAGACCCGTGACTGGTCCTTTGTCCTCTGCTGCAGGGAGATCACAGACAATACTGGGGACGGGTCCTTTGCCCTCTGCTGCAGGGAGATCACAGACAATACTGGGGACGGGTCCTTTGCCCTCTGCTGCAGGGAGATCACAGACAATACTGGGGACGGGTCCTTTGTCCTCTGCTGCAGGGAGATCACAGACAATACTGGGGACGGGTCCTTTGTCCTCTGCTGCAGGGAGATCACAGACAATACTGGGGACGGGTCCTTTGCCCTCTGCTGCAGGGAGATCACAGACAATACTGGTGACGGGTCCTTTGTCCTCTGCTGCAGGGAGATCACAGACAATACTGGGGACGGGTCCTTTGTCCTCTGCTGCAGGGAGATCACAGACAATACTGGGGACGGGTCCTTTGTCCTCTGCTGCAGGGAGATCACAGACAATACTGGTGACCGGTCCTTTGTCCTCTGCTGCAGGGAGATCACAGACAATACTGGTGACTGGTCCTTTGTCCTCTGCTGCAGGGAGATCACAGACAATACTGGGGACGGGTCCTTTGTCCTCTGCTGCAGGGAGATCACAGACAATACTGGTGACTGGTCCTTTGTCCTCTGCTGCAGGGAGATCACAGACAATACTGGGGACGGGTCCTTTGTCCTCTGCTGCAGGGAGGTCACAGACAATACTGGTGACTGGTCCTTTGTCCTCTGCTGCAGGGAGATCACAGACAATACTGGGGACGGGTCCTTTGTCCTCTGCTGCAGGGAGATCACAGACAATACTGAGGACGGGTCCTTTGTCCTCTGCTGCAGGGAGATATAAGTGCCGCTTGCCCAGATCAGGTCCTCTTTAAAGAGACGCGGTCACTTTGATCCCACCACCCCGGCCCAGTTATACTCCCCTGCTGCTTCCTCCTCTGGCGGTGGCGTCCCAGAACAGCCGCTCTTGTGTGCCGCACCGTGTTTCTAGGACACGGCATGACCCCGAACTCTGTAAAGAACCACGTCCGCGGCTCTTTAACCATGTGATCGGCTGTGTCCAATCACAGACATTCACATGTAAACAAGGAAGTGCCGGTAATTGGCTCTCCTCACCAGCGGCATCTTCACACAGGGGGACAGCTAGGCATGTAATCAGGGCACGGATTACAATATTGCAATATAGTGTCACAAATCAGTGCCCACCAATGCCACAAGTGCCACCAATCAGTGCCCATTAGCGATGCCAGTCAGTGCCGCCTATCACTGCTGTCAATCAATGCCCATCAGTAATGCCCAGTGTGGCCCATCAGTGCCACCCATTAATGCCCATCAGAACCACCTATCTGTGCCGCCTATCAGTGCTCATAAGTGCCTCTTCACCAATGCCTCACCAGTTTAGCCCATCAGTGCCGCCTCATCAGCGCACATCAGTGAAGGTGAAAAATTACTTAGTGAAAAATGGCCTGGGCAGGAAGGGGAGTCCCCGGTATTGAGGGGGCCAGGAAAGGGGTGTATGTGCCCGGTATTGAGGGGGCCAGGAAGGGGGAGGGGAGTGCCCGGAATTGAGGGGGCCAGGAAGGGGGAGGGGAGTGCCCGGAATTGAGGGGGACCAGGAAGGGGGAGGGGAGTGCCCGGTATTGAGGGGGCCAGGAAGGGGGAGGGGAGTGCCCGGAATTGAGGGGGTCAGGAAGGGGGTGTAAGTGCCTGGTATTGAGGGGGTCAGGAAGGGGGAGGGGAGTGCCCGGAATTGAGGGGGCCAGGAAGGGGGAGGGGAGTGCCCGGTATTGAGGGGGCCAGGAAAGGGGTGTATGTGCCCGGTATTGAGGGGGCCAGGAAGGGGGAGGGGAGTGCCCGGAATTGAGGGGGCCAGGAAGAGGGAGGGGAGTGCCCGGAATTGAGGGGGCCAGGAAGGGGGAGGGGAGTGCCCGGAATTGAGGGGGTCAGGAAGGGGGTGTAAGTGCCTGGTATTGAGGGGGTCAGGAAGGGGGAGGGGAGTGCCCGGTATTGAGGGGGCCAGGAGTGCCCGGTATTGAGGGGGCCAGGAAGGGGGAGGGGAGTGCCCGGTATTGAGGGGGCCAGGAGGGGGGGAGTGCCCGGTATTGAGGGGGTCAGGAAGGGGGAGGGGAGTGCCCAGTATTGAGGGGGCCAGGAAGGGGGAGGGGAGTGCCCGGTAGGCAAGTGGTTAATGAGCCTGTGCCAGTCTCGGTGTTCAAAGTAGAACTAGAAACTCATTGAGCTGAAGTTCTATGAATAAGAAGCGGGACGCGGCGTCTAGACGCAGGGTTTCAGTATCTCTCCACCATCATAATGAAGATTGAAATAATAAAAGAGGAAAAGTCCTGCGATCTTCCTATCATCCCGATGACGGCTCCGGGGGGGAGGGGTTATGAATGTCCGTCTTCCTCATCACTGGATGGACAAGTACAGAATATGACCTCCTCACAAAATGGTGTCAGCCCTGCTCAGCTGTCTTCTGATAAATGACTGAATCCCTCCCCCTCTCCACAATATTGAGGAGTTGTTCTGTAGTCCATGAGAAGAACTGGGAGGACTCATTGAGACGGCACAGGATGGCTCTGAAATTCAGGCAGGATTGAAGGATTTCCATGAAGTTTTCATACGGGGTTCCCCTTTAACCACTTGCCTACCGGGCCTATTTTGGCCTATTTTCCTTCATGTAAACATCATCATTTTTTTGCTAGAAAATTACTCAGAACCCCAAACATTGAGTACGTTTTTTTAGCAGACACCCTAGGAATAAAATGGCGGTCATTGCAACTTTTTATCTCACACGGTATTTGCGCAATATTTTTCAAACGCCTTTTTTTGGGAAAAAAAAAACAGTTTTCATGAATTAAAAAATAAGAAAACAGTAAAGTTAGCCCAATTTTTTTATATAATATGAAAGATGATGTTACGCCGAGTAAATAGATACCAAACATGTCACGCTTTAAAATTGCGCACAACCGTGGAATGGCGCCAAACTTCGGTACTTAATAATCTCCATAGGCGACGCTTTAATATTTTTTACTGGTTACCGGTTTAGAGTTACGGAGGAGGTCTAGAGCTAGAATTGTTGCACGCGCTCTAACGCACGCGGCGATACCTCACATGTGTGGTTTGAGCGGCGTTTACATATGCGGGCGGGACTTGCGTGTGCGTTAGCTTCTGATCGCGAGCTACAGGGGACAGGGGCGTTTTTTAATTTATTTTTTTTTATTTATTTATTTTTTATTTTACTTAATTTTTTTTATTTTTACACTTTTTTAAAAAAAATATATTTTGGATCACTTTTATTCCTATTACAAGGAATGTAAACATCCCTTGTAATAGGAATGTATGTGACAGGTCCTCTTTATGGAGAGATGTGGGGTCAATAAGACCCCCTCCCCCCACATCTCTCCTCCAGGCTGGCAAGCATGAGATCGGTAAAAATTTTTTTACCGATCTCATGCTGACAGCCGCGATCGCGGCTTTGTTTACATCCGGGTACTGGGCGTGACGTCATAACGTCGCGCCCGGACCTCCGACGGTCATAGAGATGACTGGTGACCATCCGGTCACCGGAAATCTCTATGCTCGTCATCCGGCGGCGAGCGATTCTTTCTCCGGGCCCCCGATGGCACGGGAGAGCCGGAGAAGCACCGGATGGCGGCGGGAGGGGGGGGGATGTCCCCTCCCGCTGCCTATAAGAACGATCAGGCGGCGGAACTGCCTCTATGATCGTTCTTATGGTGCACAGAATCGCCGGCCGGTAAAAATGATATCTGAATGATGCCAATAGCTGCACCCATCATTCAGATATCACCACTTAAAGTCAAGGACGTCATATGACGTCCTTGGTCGGCAAGTGGTTAAACACCTTGTCGCTCCTCTGACTCTGTAGAACATTTATATTCCTCTCCAGTGTTTATCTGCCTCCGAATCTCAATAAACGCACCCATCCCCCGCTCAGAGAACAAGTACCGTATGATGATCTCTGTAATCAGACAGCGGGATACATTCAATGACTCGTTACAAAGCCTCAATTTTCATCACATCCTCCTCCAAGGTTTACATAACACATCCTCCCTGCACACCGGAGACCAGAGAGGCCCGTCTACCACAACTAGATCATCACCGGAGACCAGAGAGGCCCGTCTACCACAACTAGATCATCACCGGAGAGGCTCGTCTACCAAAACTAGATCACCAGAGAGGCTCGTCTACCACAACTAGATCATCACCGGAGACCAGAGAGGCCCGTCTACCACAACTAGATCATCACCAGAGACCAGAGAGGCCCATCTACCACAACTAGATCATCACCGGAGACCAGAGAGGCCCGTCTACCACAACTAGATCATCACCGGAGACCAGAGAGGCTCGTCTACCACAACTAGATCATCACCGGAGACCAGAGAGGCCCGTCTACCACAACTAGATCATCACCGGAGAGGCTCGTCTACCAAAACTAGATCACCAGAGAGGCTCGTCTACCACAACTAGATCATCACCGGAGACCAGAGAGGCCCGTCTACCACAACTAGATCATCACCAGAGACCAGAGAGGCCCATCTACCACAACTAGATCATCACCGGAGACCAGAGAGGCTCGTCTACCACAACTAGATCACCAGAGAGGCTCGTCTACCACAACTAGATCATCACCGGAGACCAGAGAGGCCCGTCTACCACAACTAGATCATCACCGGAGACCAGAGAGGCCCGTCTACCAAAACTAGATCATCACCGGAGACCAGAGAGGCCCGTCTACCACAACTAGATCATCACCAGAGAGGCTCGTCTACCACAACTAGATCATCACCGGAGACCAGAGAGGCCCGTCTACCACAACTAGATCATCACCGGAGACCAGAGAGGCTCGTCTACCAAAACTAGATCATCACCGGAGACCAGAGAGGCCCGTCTACCACAACTAGATCATCACCAGAGACCAGAGAGGCCCGTCTACCACAACTAGATCATCACCGGAGACCAGAGAGGCCCGTCTACCACAACTAGATCATCACCAGAGACCAGAGAGGCCCATCTACCACAACTAGATCATCACCGGAGACCAGAGAGGCTCGTCTACCACAACTAGATCACCAGAGAGGCTCGTCTACCACAACTAGATCATCACCGGAGACCAGAGAGGCCCGTCTACCACAACTAGATCATCACCGGAGACCAGAGAGACTCGTCTACCAAAACTAGATCATCACCGGAGACCAGAGAGGCCCGTCTACCACAACTAGATCATCACCAGAGAGGCTCGTCTACCACAACTAGATCATCACCGGAGACCAGAGAGGCTCGTCTACCACAACTAGATCATCACCGGAGACCAGAGAGGCTCGTCTACCACAACTAGATCATCACCGGAGACCAGAAAGGCCCGTCTACCACAACTAGATCATCACCGGAGACCAGAGAGGCCCGTCTACCACAACTAGATCATCACCAGAGAGGCCCGTCTACCACAACTAGATCATCACCGGAGACCAGAGAGGCTCGTCTACCACAACTAGATCATCACCGGAGACCAGAAAGGCCCGTCTACCACAACTAGATCATCACCGGAGACCAGAGAGGCCCGTCTTCCACAACTAGATCATCACCAGAGACCAGAGAGGCTCGTCTACCATAAGTAGATCATCACCGGAGACCAGAGAGGCTCGTCTACCACAACTAGATCATCACCGGAGACCAGAGAGGCTCGTCTACCACAACTAGATCATCACCGGAGACCAGAGAGGCCCGTCTACCACAACTAGATCATCACCGGAGACCAGAGAGGCCCGTCTACCACAACTAGATCATCACCAGAGACCAGAGAGGCCCGTCTACCACAACTAGATCATCACCGGAGACCAGAGAGGCTCGTCTACCACAACTAGATCACCAGAGAGGCCCGTCTACCACAACTAGATCATCTCCAGAGACCAGAGAGGCCCGTCTACCACAACTAAATCATCACCGGAGACCAGAGAGGCTCGTCTACCATAACTAGATCATCACCGGAGACCAGAGAGGCCCGTCTACCACAAATAGATCATCACCGGAGACCAGAGAGGCTCGTCTACCACAACTAGATCATCACCAGAGACCAGAGAGGCCCGTCTACCAAAACTAGATCATCACCGGAGACCAGAGAGGCTCGTCTACCACAACTAGATCACCAGAGAGGCTCGTCCACCACAACTAGATCATCACCGGAGACCAGAGAGGCTCGTCTACCACAACTAGATCATCACCGGAGACCAGAGAGGCTCGTCCACCACAACTAGATCATCACCAGAGACCAGAGAGGCTCGTCTACCACAACTAGATCATCACCGGAGACCAGAGAGGCTCGTCTACCACAACTAGATCACCAGAGACCAGAGAGGCCCGTCTACCACAACTAGATCATCACCGGAGACCAGAGAGGCTCGTCCACCACAACTAGATCACCAGAGAGGCTCGTCCACCACAACTAGATCATCACCAGAGACCAGAGAGGCTCGTCTACCACAACTAGATCATCACCGGAGACCATCACCGGAGACCAGAGAGGCTCGTCTACCACAACTAGATCACCAGAGACCAGAGAGGCTCGTCTACCACAACTAGATCATCACCGGAGACCAGAGAGGCCCGTCTACCACAACTAGATCATCACCGGAGACCAGAGAGGCCCGTCTACCACAACTAGATCATCACCGGAGACCAGAGAGGCTCGTCTACCACAACTAGATCATCACCGGAGACCAGAGAGGCCCGTCTACCACAATTAGATCATAACCAGAGACCGGAGAGGCTCGTCTACCAAAACTAGATCATCACCGGAGACCAGAGAGGCTCGTCTACCACAACTAGATTATCACCAGAGACCAGAGAGGCCCGTCTACCACAACTAGATCACAGGAGACCAGAGAGGCTCGTCTACCACAACTAGATCATCACAGGACACCAGAGAGGTTCGTCTACCAAAACTAGATTATCACCAGAGACCAGAGAGGCTCTTCTACCACACCTAGATCATCACCGGAAACCAGAGAGGCCCGTCTACCACAACTAGATCATCACAGGAGACCAGAGAGGCCCGTCTACCACAACTAGATCATCACAGGAGACCAGAGAGGCTTGTCTACCACAACTAGATCATCACCAGAGACCAGAGAGGCTCGTCTACCACAACTAGATCATCACAGGAGACCAGAGAGGCTCGTCTACCACAACTAGATCATCACCGGAGACCAGAGAGGCTTGTCTACCACAACTAGATCATCACTAAAGACCACAGAGGACCATCTACCACAACTAGATTATCACAGGAGACCAGAGTCTACCACAACTAGACCATCGCAAGAAACCGTAGACCAGTCTGCCACAACTATATCCTCAACAGAGACTGGAGAACACAGACGACCTCAACTAGATTATCGCAGGAGACCAGAGACAAGAGTCTACCACAACTAGATCCTCACCGGAAACCAGATACCAGAGAGGCCAGTCTACAACTAGATCATCACCGGAGACCAGAGAGGCCCGTCTACCACAACACGATCATTGCAAGAGCCGCGGACTGGGCTGTATGATAGACAAATGAGACCCCCCACCCATCTGAGACACAAGCCTGACCACCACCACTGCTTTACCTGCATAGAGTGCTCTCTACTTTCCTCACGTTTGATCCTTCCAGTGAGCGCTCTCTCCTCTCCTCACATGTCTGATGCTTCCAGTGAGCGCTCTCTCCTCACATGTCTGATCCTTCCAGTGAGCGCGCTCCTATCCTCACATGTCTGATCCTTCCAGTGAGCACGCTCTCCTCACATGTCTGATCCTTCCAGTGAGCGCTCTCGTCTCCTCACATGTCTGATCCTTCCAGCGAGCGCGCTCCTATCCTCACATGTCTGATCCTTCCAGTGAGCGCTCTCCTCTCCTCACATGTCTGATCCTTCCAGTGAGCGCGCTCTCCTCTCCTCACATGTCTGATCCTTCCAGTGAGCCCTCTCCTCTCCTCACATGTCTGATCCTTCCAGTGAGCGCTCTCCTCTCCTCACATGTCTGATCCTTCCAGTGAGCGCGCTCTCCTCTCCTCACATGTCTGATAATTGTCATTCTGGTCACGGTGAAGCGATGTCACTAAGGTAAGAGCCGAGCTTGTATTGGTACACGGTGTTCTATTCCTGAAAAATCCATTCTGCTCAGAATAACTCTCCTCTGAAGAGATAAGTGCGGAGCATTCAGAGATTTGGCTGGGAGTTAATGGATTTACTGCTCTTTATTTCCAGGAAGAAGCTTGAATTTCCAAAAACTGCTAAACCCACACATGGCGACCAGCAAGGAGTTCAACTGAACGAGGAGTCCAGAAACGATGAAATGAGCGATCGCCATAACGAGAACACACTCTGCATCATCACTGACCAACCAGAGCAAATCCACCAATCACATTCCTGTACAGAGGACGGGGCTGCCATGCCAGTCCTCTTCCGATAATGCTAGTTGCCTGGCACAGACCCAGAAGAAGCATGCAGCAAATAAATGTTAGGACTCAATGACTCTCAAAGTATAGGCCTGATCCCTGCCCAGGAGTAACAGGAGGTGCAGGGCGGCAGCTGAACTGCCAATAGGAAAACCAGCATTGGATACTGACTTCCTGTGTGAGAAGAAACAGGAAGTATGAGGAAGAAAAGAAGAGAACAGAAAGTGTGGTTAGGATCAGAACGCCTAAAGTGGGCGGAGCGTCAAAAAACTGGCATTATTTTTACCTGTACAATCCAGTAATAGGGTTATGCTGCCACCTACAGGTGATTGGACACTGGCAAAAAGAAAGGGATTTCCCTCTTAGACATAACCCCTCCCCAGTAGGCAGGACTTCAGGTTTGTAGCAACACAGGGAGGAGGGATCTCCATGACCTTTGTCTTCACAAGGAAACCAAAAACCCCCATCCCTTTACCGTACATTACGGGAGCAGCTTTATTAATCCTTACTATCATGGAGGTCACAAAGCACTAAACATGGTGGCCGGGCAACAAGCCAACAGGGTCTAAAAAAACGGAAACAAGAACCTCACGCAGCAGACTGCAGAATACTGCGACCAAAGGTGGCCTCCTCCGTGGCTCCAACATCCACCTGATAATGTTTTGTACAAGTCTGACGACGAGTGGCCCAGGAGGCACCTTCACCCCTGGCAGATGGAGCCCCCACCAAAAAAGGTGGAACCTTCTTCAAACTGTAAGCTTCAGAAATCCAATGGGAAATAGTAGATTTGGAAGCTACAGGACCCTCGTTTTGGGCCCCAGAGGGCACAAGGGGCATCCAAACACTAAATTGTGACATATGAGGTAAATAGTGATGGCATGAACACCATGAAACGTGTATAGAGCCTTGTCCCCCAACAACTGAGGACTAAAGGAAGGTCATTTAATATCTTGGCTGAGATGGAAGAAACCACAAAAAGACAGCTGAGGCCAAAGATCCATCTTGTCACATTGGAGAACCAAGAATGATCCCTTAGAGGGAAGTACAGCCAGTTCCCAAACCCCACTAGCCAAAGTACGGCAACTAGAAACATCCATCAAAAGAACCAAGGAAGGTCCCAAATGGGTTCAAAGATTTCTGTAAAACAGAACCAAATTGACATCCCGCAGAGTCAATGGCGGTCTGACTGGAGGAGCAATTGACTGGACACCCTGTACCAAGACAAACACCAAGGAATGAGAAGAAATTGGTCTCTGAAAAATGACTACCAAGGACGACATCTGACCATCATACCCAAGGCCAGTCACAGATCAACCACCATTTGGAGAAAAGCCAGGATACGGCCGACAACAAAACTGCGAGGGTGAAAACCCCCGCCATCACAGCAGGCAGTATAAGATTTCCAAGTCCTGTGCTAAATCTTCCTCCAAGAAGCCTCCCTACCCCCAAGTGTAGAAACAACAATCAGAGAACCCTCCATCTAGTCCACTTCAGTCCAGGCATTGCTTCTTGTTTGAGGGTAACTGCATGCTGCTGTCAGAACCGGGATCTGAACCCATAACCCCTGCTGCGTTTTGGCAGTGGCTCTTCTTGCTTTGCCACCTGAGATGCTGGACAGTAGAGCTGCACGATTCTGGCCAAAATGAGAATCGCGATTCATTTGCTTAGAATAAAGATCACGATTCTGCCCCTCCTCGCCCATGGCATTAGAAAACATTGGTGAGGCCGGGGTCTCCAGATGCACCAGTGCGGCTGTGAGGGAACGCTGGCCATTTTTCTCCACAAAGCGATCCATGGAGATAATCGGGGGGTCTCCCAGGGGTTGCTGGCAGCTGTGGGGAGAGGTGGGGCGGTGTTTCCAGCCCCCTGTGAGGAATATGTTGCAGATAGAGATCAATCTGAGGGGGGGGGGGGGCACCCGGTGAGGCTAAAAGCGGCGTGAGAGGCGTGTGTACTTTGTGCAGGCCGCTAGTGGAGCGGGACCGCCCGTAAAGGCCAAAGCCGGGGACTCGATTTTCAGAATGGCCGGTGGCGAATTTGCGGCCGCGATCGGGACCGCGGCAACAGTGTTTAGCCATTCGGTGGGCCATAGAGGGGGTGCCCGAGGTGGTTGCCGGAGGCCAAGAGGGTCGGGCAGGTATGTAAATGCCGATGCGGTGCGAGAGCTGAGAGAAACTCAGCTATTCCATTCGGCGCCGGATCCGGAAATGTGCGTTTCACGCTGGTTCCGACGGCTTCTCCTCCGGTCCACGCTACATCCCAGAGACACCTGAAAATCGCGGTAATCCAGACTGGAGATCGCGGGGGGGGGGGGGTGAATCGAGATCGCAATTATTTTACGATTAATCGTGCAGCTCTACTGGACAGCTCCCTGACTGATCTTTTGGACTTTCTTGTCTTGTCGCTTGTTTCGGGTGAACCTTGAACTCTTTGCTCCTCCCATGAACTTCCTGATTTAGGCCATGTCTCTACACTTCCTGTTTGCCAGATTGTTGCTCTTTCTCCAGCTGATACCTTGCTCCTTTGCACAGCTGTCCCTATCACCACTACCACTTGTTACCGACCTTTGGCTTGTTTACAGACTACGCTTCTGTTTGATCTCTACCTGCTATATCTGCTACTGGACCCCGGCTTGCTCACCTCCTGGTGGGGCGATCCTGTGAACTGTGACCTGTTACCAACACACAGCAAAACCCAACCCCCGGTATCAGGAGCTCTGGTGAATACCGGTTAGTACTTACACTCCGCACCTTGGGTGAGCCCGTGTCATCCAGCAGGGTGACATGCTTGTGTACTTATCCAGCTGGTCGGTGGGAGTCCCTCTACTGCTGTAGCTACTGTTCTCCGAGTCTGACCCCTGACGTGACAGCGGCCTTTAATTTGGTAATGTGTTGTCACCCTGCATCAATGGTTTACAGTGCGGACAAGGGCTGCCGAGACATCCAGACTCCCTCTGGAGTCCCCGAAGACACTGATGGTGCCCCTCACAAAGCCCGGCCCACCAACTTTGGTTGAAGATTTGTGACCATTACTGGTATCTGAAGACTTCTTTTGCTAGATGTATGAAGGCAAGTCTTGTCATGATGATGTTTGTAAGCAATTAGTGTTCCAGATTAGTCTTTACTAATCCTTCAATGGAGAACTCCACCCAAGACTAAGAAGAAAGAGATCCTGAGATAGGAGAAGAGATTTCATCCTCCTGGGTTGGTTACGACACGTGTGAAGGAAGATAAGATCTACAACATGGATAATCACCTCCGGGGACACACCTATTGTAATATTGGGCTGTCTGCCAGTCCTGACAGTTACCGGCTGTTATATTGCGTTTGGTCCTTCTACACACCTAAGCCGATCCCTTCCCGTCCCCTCCGATCCCTTCCCGTCCCCCCCGATCCCTTCCCGTCCCCCCCTGGGTCTTGTACCGGTCGTTCTGGTGAACCCCCCCTATATTAGTATGCTGGGCACCCACAGGATTCCGAGCTTAGATACTAATCTAAAGAGACCCGTCACTTTGATCATTCATTTCTGCACACAGGCCCCACCCCCTCAGTGGCACGAATACTTACCCAGCCACGGGCTCCACATGAATAGACAAGGTGATGGTGTCTTCCAGGTACAGGAGATCACATGACTCACCCCCCCCCCCCCACACTTTTGCTGGGTATAACCTCACAGGGTTTAGGGAGTGGCGGGGGATGGGCGTGGGGGGTAGTGAAGGTGAGGCAACTATGTACAGCTGGCGGGGCCACCAATAAACTCTCTTTGCTCTGGAGCCCAAATGACTTCAGTTTAATTGAGCTGAATACATTCCAGATGTATTCAATCCAAAGGGGGGCAATGTCTCATGTAGTAGGGGGGGGGGGCAATGTCTCATGTAGGAGGGGGGAAATTTCTCATGTAGTAGGGGGGGGGGGCAATGTCTCATGTAGTAGGGGGGCAATGTCTCATGTAGTAGGGGGGGGGGGCAATGTCTCATGTAGGAGGGGGGACATTTCTCATGTAGTAGGGGGGCAAGGTCTTATGTAGTAGGGGGGGGGCAATGTCTCATGTAGGAGGGGGGAAATTTCTCATGTAGTAGGGGGGGGGGGCAATGTCTCATGTAGTAGGGGGGCAATGTCTCATGTAGTAGGGGGGGGGGGCAATGTCTCATGTAGGAGGGGGGACATTTCACATGTAGTAGGGGGGCAAGGTCTTATGTAGTAGGGGGGGGGGCAATGTCTCATGTAGTAGGGGGGGGCAATGTCTCATGTAGTAGGGGGGGGGGGCAATGTCTCATGAAGTAGGGGGCAATGTCTCATGAAGTAGGGGGGCAATGTCTCATGAAGTAGGGGGGCAATGTCTCATGAAGTAGGGGGGCAATGTCTCATGAAGTAGGGGGGCAATGTCTCATGTAGTAGGGGGGGGGGCAATGTCTCATGTAGTAGGGGGGGGGGGCAATGTCTCATGTAGTAGGGGGGGGGCAATGTCTCATGTAGTAGGGGGGGCAATGTCTCATGTAGTAGGGGGGGGGCAATGTCTCATGTAGTAGGGGGGGGGGGCAATGGTGGGGGGGGGGGGGGGGGGTCATGTAGTAGGGGGGGGGGGGCAATGTCTCATGTAGTAGGGGGGCAATGTCTCATGTAGTAGGGGGGGGGCAATGTCTCATGTAGTAGGGGGGCAATGTCTCATGTAGTAGGGGGGGGGCAATGTCTCATGAAGTAGGGGGGCAATGTCTCATGTAGTAGGGGGGCAATGTCTCATGAAGTAGGGGGGCAATGTCTCATGAAGTAGGGGGCAATGTCTCATGAAGTAGGGGGGCAATGTCTCATGAAGTAGGGGGGCAATGTCTCATGTAGTAGGGGGGCAATGTCTCATGAAGTAGGGGGGCAATGTCTCATGAAGTAGGGGGGCAATGTCTCATGTAGTAGGGGGGGGGGGGGCAATGTCATATGTAGTAGGGGGCAATGTCTCATGTAGTAGGGGGGGGCAATGTCTCATGTAGTAGGGGGGGCAATGTCTCATGTAGTAGGGGGGGCAATGTCTCATGAAGTAGGGGGGCAATGTCTTATGTAGTAGGGCTTCTTCAGGAAGCAGCTGAGTTTTGTTGTGGAAATTTTATGAAGATGTATTTAAAATGTATTGTCATAATGTCTCCCAGTGTTCGTTCTCCCGCAACCCGATCTAAAGAGCTGACTGGGGCAGACTGACGCTGGGTGAGACCCGTTGGGTAGTGGAAAACTTCCTGTTTGGAGAGAAGTGTCTGTGGAGTGGGGATATGTCTGCCAGCGAAGGGCCCCTGTGCAATGCATAGAACGATCGTCTGGGGGGGGGGGACATTTGTACCCCATTACCAATTCACACGGGGGGTGGGATCTGGGGGTCCCCTTGTTAAAGGGGGCTTTCAGATTCCGATATGCCCCCCCACCCGCAGACCCCCCCACAACCACCGGGCAAGGGTTGTGGGATGAGGCCCTTCTCCCCATCAACATGGGGACAAGGTGCTTTGGGGGGCTTACCCCAAAGCACCCTCCCAATGTTGAGGGCATGTGGCCTGGTACGGTTCAGGAGGGGGGGGCTTCTCTCTCGTCCCCCCCTCTTTTCCTGCGGCCTGCCAGGTTGCATGCTCAGATAAAGGGTCTGGTATGGATTTTTGGCGCGCGGTTCCCCTTAATATCCATACCAGACCTAATTTTGGTTCGGGGTTCCCCTGTGGGGAAATCCCCATGCCGTTTTTATCAATGAACTTTTATGTGTATTGCGGACCGACAATTTATTGCAGCTGCGAGCACTTTTAAATGACTTTTTTTCCTTTAGAACAGTCTGAGAGCAAAATTACATTTCTAAACACGGAAAACATGCGCCCCTTTACAGGCATACTATACACACCCCCCAGGTATGAAATTTAAAGGAATATTACACTTTTTTTGTCCCACTTTAAGCATTATTAAAATAACTGCTCCTGAAAAAACGTCAATTTTTAAAACTTTTTTTTGCATTGATACGTGTCCCCTGGGGCAGGACCCGGGTCCCCCACCCCGGACCCCCCGACCCCAAACCCCCCCCCCCCCCACCACCCCCCCCCGGTCCCCAAACACTTTTATATGACAATAACATGCATATTAGCCTTTAAATTAGCACTTTTGATTATCCATGTTCGTGTCCCATAGACTTTAATGGTGTTCGCACGTTCAATCTAATTTTTGCCTGTTCGCATGTTCTGGTGCGAACCGACACGGGGGGGGGGGGGGGGGGCGGAGGGTGTGTTTCGGCCCATCCCTACAAGTCAGACCTTTAACTCTGCAAACAGCTAAGGACCTGAGCCAATTGCAGAGCTTTAGGTCTGATTGGTTGGGGGGTGGGAGCACTGGGGGTGTTGGACCTCTGCAAAGATACCACTGCTGTATATGGCAGGTGACAGCCTTTTCTACTCCGACTTCTAGAGAAAATTGACTGGATAAATGTGCACATCTTTTGTTTTGATGCCCCTGGAGATTATTTACCCGATTTAGCTCTGGGACCTGGAAACACCGGAACCCTGTCTTTCTGCTGGCTCTGGGACCTGGAAACACTGGAACCTTCTCTTTCTGCTGGCTCTGGGACCTGGAAACACTGGAACCTTCTCTTTCTTCTGACTCTGGGACCTGGGAACACTGGAACCTCGTCCTTTTGCTGGCTCTGGGAACACTGGAACCTCGTCCTTTTGCTGGCTCTGGGAACACTGGAACCTCGTCCTTTTGCTGGCTCTGGGAACACTGGAACCTCGTCCTTTTGCTGGCTCTGGGAACACTGGAACCTCGTCCTTTTGCTGGCTCTGGGAACACTGGAACCTCGTCCTTTTGCTGGCTCTGGGAACACTGGAACCTCGTCCTTTTGCTGGCTCTGGGAACACTGGAACCTCGTCCTTTTGCTGGCTCTGGGAACACTGGAACCTCGTTCTTCTGCTGGCTTTGGGACCTGGGAACACTGGAACCTCGTCCTTTTGCTGGCTCCGGACCTTAGAACACTGAAACCTTCTCTTTCTACTGGCTCTAGATCTGGGAACAGTGGACCATCGTCTTTCTGCTGGCTCAGATTTCGGTCATTCAGAAATGGTTGGTTCCTGCCGGTTGCCGGGATTGAGCTCTCAGGGCAGATCAGCAGGGGACAAATGAGAGGGACTCTGCAGGTATTCCATGTTCCTGCGTGCGATGAAATGGTATCAGTCCATATCCCGTTCAGAGGGGCCCTTTAATAAATGAGGGACTTTCATTTGAAAAGTAACATTTTTTTTATTTTCTGATTTGGAGCCAATTGGCGGCTGGTTGACGTTCGCCCCGCGTTCCTCCCCTCCGGAGATCCCAGCAGTAGCCTTAAACAAACACACATTTCATCTTGGCAGACTTTGTTTTGGAGCGACTTCAGAGATGGAAAGAGATACAAATACCGTTTACCGATCTTTGAATAGTCGCCACGTTTGAAGTGGGAGATAAAGATACAAGACGAGTCGTTTCTAACCCATAAACCCGATCCCAGACGACAGCGGGAGAGAATGTGAACAGATGTGTCTGAGGACCCAAAAATGTCCTAAAATAGAAAGAGGAAAATATGGATAGAAATGTCCGAGGAGCAGAATTACATCTGTCTGGATGAAGGGTCAGTTCATCATTTGGGGGGGGGGGGGGCAGGGATCGGTCAGCGATGGACTAACACACCGTATGGAAATTCTCAGGGGGGCCGGACATCTGGCAGAGTGATGAGTCAGTACATCATATGGAAGTTATGGGGGGGGGGGGGGGTCAGTACATCGTATGGAAGTTATGGGCGGGGGGTCAGTACATCGTATGGAAGTTATGAGGGTGGGGGGGGGGGTCAGTACATCGTATGGAAGTTATGGGGGGGTCAGTACATCGTATGGAAGTTATGGGGGGGGGGTCAGTACATCGTATGGAAGTTATGGGGGGGGGGGGTCAGTACATCGTATGGAAGTTATGGGGGGGGGGTCAGTACATCGTATGGAAGTTATGGACAGTGATGGACACTGAGGGGTGAGGGGCGGCCACACTGGAGGGACGGACACTGAGGGACGGACCGAGGGGCTGACACTGCGGGACGGACACTGAGGGACGGACACTGGAGGGACGGACACTGAGGAGTGAGTGGCAGACACTGGAGGGGTGAGGGGCGGACACTGGAGGGGTGAGGGGCGGACACTGAGGGGTGAGGGGCGGACACTGGAGGGGTGAGGGGCGGACACTGGAGGGGTGAGGGGCGGACACTGAGGGGTGAGGGGCGGACACTGAGGGGCGGACACTGAGGGACGGACACTGGAGGGGTGAGGGGCGGACACTGGAGGGGTGAGGGGCGGACACTGAGGGGCGGACACTGAGGGGCGGACACTGAGGGACGGACACTGAGGGACGGACACTGAGGGACGGACACTGGAGGGACGGACACTGGAGGGACGGACACTGAGGAGTGAGTGGCAGACACTGGAGGGGTGAGGGGCGGACACTGAGGGGTGAGGGGCGGACACTGAGGGGTGAGGGGCGGACACTGAGGGGTGAGGGGCGGGACACTGAGGGGTGAGGGGCGGACACTGAGGGGTGAGGGGCGGACACTGAGGGGTGAGGGGAGGGGGGGCCGGACACTGAGGGGTGAGGGGCGGACACTGAGGGGTGGACACTGGAGGGATGGACACTGGAGGGATGGACACTGAGGAGTGAGTGGCAGACACTGGAGGGGTGAGGGGCGGACACTGAGGGGGGAGGGGCGGACACTGAGGGGTGAGGGGCGGACACTGAGGGGTGAGGGGCGGACACTGAGGGGTGAGGGGCGGACACTGAGGGGTGAGGGGCGGACACTGAGGGGTGAGGGGCGGACACTGAGGGGTGAAAGGCGGACACTGAGGGGTGAGGGGCGGACACTGAGGGGCGGACACTGGAGGGATGGACACCGAGGGGCGGACACTGAGGGGCGGACACTGAGGGGCGGACACTGAGGGGCGGACACTGAGGGGCGGACACTGAGGGGCGGACACTGAGGGGTAAGGGGCGGACACTGAGGGGTAAGGGGCGGACACTGAGGGGCGGACACTGAGGGGCGGACACTTCATCCACACATCGTGTGGATGAAGCTGGTGTCAGCCGAGGTCTGAGCATCTACCAGAAGGAGGGGGCGGCAAATCTGGGAATCAGAGGCTGAAAAGCCCAACAGATCTGGTGTCCGGAGCTCGGATAAGGAGGGGGAAGCTCTAGAAATGAGGAGGTCTCATCCACCTGGTAATGTGGAGTGGGAGGCAGGATGTCCCGTTCACCCAAAGGGAGGACAATAAGGGACTGGCGAATAGAAGCGGCGATTGCCAGGTAGACGCTGATAGTCTAGAAGACAAAGGGAAGCTCAATATCTTCATTGAGGTCGAAGGAAGAGACCACCTTGGGGGAGGGGAAGGTCTCATGATTGTCCTGAGCGATATAAAAACAAGAACTGGTCATCAGCGGAGAGAAACGCCAAAAAGACATCATGGCCGGGAGGAAGGGCCTTTCCATGGGAGATCTTCTATGAGGATTTCTCTAATCAGGTCTCTGGGGTACCAAGAGCACCAGGTTCAGATACCAAGGTGACAACACATCGGGGAATTTACATTAGTGACACCGAGCCGGTTTGAGGTGGGGACTGTGAAGAGGTTTCATGGAAAAGGACAGACAAGCCAGAAATCTGTCCCCCAAGGGTGGCCAAGCGCTTGGTGGACCAGACTGAAGAAAAGTCAGGATACGGGTGACAGAACATTCCTGGGACATCTTTCCTCGCACCCGGTGAAGAAGGCCTTCCATGTAGATCTTTATGGAAGTAGATTTTCTCCCTCTGGGTGAGGTTAGGATGATCCCCTTTCCATCAGAACCTGGGTCTCCACAGCCATGCTGTTACAGAGCCTGGCATAGGGGGTCCTACTGCCATTAAATCTAGTCTACTTAGATAAGACCATGACCGGTCTGCCAGGAGTCTGTGTACCGCCTCCTTCTGGGACAATCTGAGAAGAACCGCAATCCTTACATCCTCCACTTCTACAGCAAGAGAGGGAGAGGCAGCTTGTGGTGTCTGCCTCAGCCGCCATGTTTATCCCAGTATGGGGGTTCCGTTAGTAGACTGGAAGACGCCAGTACCCACCATGTTTATCCCAGTACAGGGGTTCTGTTGGTACAGTGTGGACGCTGGCACCCGCCATATTTATCCCAGTACGGGGGTTCTGATAGTAGAGTGTAGACACTGGCACTA
>CM053028.1:747243-933519 GCA_028564925.1 Lithobates sylvaticus | reverse complement strand
AGTTCCCGGATACAAGAATAGAAATTAGTGCATAGAAGAACCCAACAGAAGGATATTTCCCGATTGAAACCCAACTTTTCCATTCTTGGCCCATCGTCTGGTGTGGCAGAGCTGCCAGGACCTTCACAAACCCTCCCCCCTTCTACACGATTTGCTGCTCTGTAATGCACTATTTGTGGGGATTGGTTGGGATAATCATCGACTTCACCGGGATTTCTAGATTGCACAATGAGAGTTGTGAAGATCACCAGTTTATAGCCGATGGAATGTTTCCTCATTTCTTGTCTTCCGGGACCTTCATATCTCAGATGAGGGTCTTCAACTGGTTAATAGATGAGCGTTCCAACCGCTGAGATTATTTATAGTGAGACGATCATTTCTAAAGAGACATGAAAGGACTTTATTTCCTTTCAGAGATCTCGGGAAGTTCCTGGTGGTCACGAGAATAGAAATCAGAGCAGAGAAGATCCCAACTGAAGAAGATTGAAACCTAACTTCTTCATTCTTTGGACCTGTCGTCTGGTGTGGCGGCAGAGCTGCCTGGAGTTTGTGGGGGTTGGGGTGGGATAACCATCGACTTCACTGTGTTTGGAAGATTTCTGTGAAGCCTCTGGATTGGAACCGATCGAAGATTTGTCTCATCTCTTGGAGGTGAAGTTTTCCGGGACGTTCCTCTCTCAGCCTTCAAATGGTTAATAGATTGGCGCTCCGACCGCTGAGATTGTGTGCAGTCAGACGATCGTTTCTGAAGAGACATGAAAAGATTTTCCCTTTCAGACGGGAAGTGCCGATCGCTCGTCTCTCTTCCACCATCAGAAGAGAAAGGAGTTCCATTAAACGCTTCGCTTTGAACATTTCACAGTTCAAATGGCAAAAAAAAGATTTTTTATTTTCAAAAGAAATTTTGTTGCCATTTGCTGCTCGAATACGGAGGGAGAACTTTGAAGGGGGAAGGGAGAAAGTTTAGTGCCAAGTGACGGCGCTTTGTGTTTCCGGAAATAAGGACACCTGTGTGAGGTCACCCCCAGGGCCGGTACAAGGGGCGGGCAGGAGGGGCAGCTGCCCCGGGCACAGTGGAGCGAAGGGGGCAGAGAATGGACACGGGGCAGTGAACCAATTCTACAGCACACAACAGTGGGGGAGGAGGGCTTTTGGAGGGGACTGAATGCTGGCCCTTTTGCCTACCAACTATGGGCTCTGGAGGACCCGGATACAGGACTATGGGCCCTGGAGGACCCGGATACATGACTATGGGCCCTGGAGGACCCGGATACATGACTATGGGCCCTGGAGGACCCGGATACATGACTATGGGCCCCGGAGAACCCGGATACATGACTATGGGCCCCGGAGAACCCGGACACATGACTATGGGCCCCAGAGGACCCGGATACACGACTATGGGCCCCGGAGGACCCGGATACAGGACTATGGGCCCCGGAGGACCCGGATACATGACTATGGGCCCCGGAGGACCCGAATACATGACTATGGGCCCCGGAGGACCCGGACACATGACTATGGGCCCCGGAGGACCAGGATACATGACTATGGGCCCCGGAGAACCCGGATACATGACTATGGGCCCCGGAGAACCCGGACACATGACTATGGGCCCCAGAGGACCCGGATACACGACTATGGGCCCCGGAGGACCCGGATACAGGACTATGGGCCCCGGAGGACCCGGATACATGACTATGGGCCCCGGAGGACCCGAATACATGACTATGGGCCCCGGAGGACCCGGACACATGACTATGGGCCCCTGGAGGACCCGGATACATGACTATGGGCCCCGGAGGACCCGGATACACGACTATGGGCCCCGGAGGACCCGGACACACGACTATGGGCCCCGGAGGACCCGGATACACGACTATGGGCCTCGGAGGACCCGGATACACGTCTATGGGCCCCGGAGGACCCGGACACACGACTATGGGCCCCGGAGGACCCGGATACATGACTATGGGCCCCGGAGGACCCGGATACATGACTATGGGCCCCGGAGGACCCGGATACATGACTATGGGCCCCCGGAGGACCCGGATACATGACTATGGGCCTCGGAGGACCCGGATACATGACTATGGGCCCCGGAGGACCCGGATACATGACTATGGGCCCTGGAGGACCCGGATACATGACTATGGGCCCCGGAGGACCCGGATACATGACTATGGGCCCCGGAGGACCCGGATACACGACTATGGGCCCCGGAGGACCCGGACACATGACTATGGGCCCTGGAGGACCCGGATACATGACTATGGGCCCTGGAGGACCCGGATACATGACTATGGGCCCTGGGGGACCCGGATACATGAGTCCTCTCCTGGCGTCCCCTGTCGGTGTTCTAGGCTCCTCCTCTTCTGACGTCCCCTGACGGTGTTCTAGGCTCCTCCTCTTCTGACGTCCCCTGACGGTGTTCTAGGCTCCTCCTCTTCTGACGTCCCCTGTCGGTGTTCTAGGCTCCTCCTCTCCTGGCGTCCCCTGACGGTGTTCTAGGCTCCTCCTCTCCTGGCGTCCCCTGACGGTGTTCTAGGCTCCTCCTCTTCTGACGTCCCCTGACGGTGTTCTAGGCTCCTCCTCTTCTGACGTCCCCTGATTGTGTTCTAGGCTCCTCCTCTTCTGACGTCCCCTGACGGTGTTCTAGGCTCCTCCTCTTCTGACGTCCCCTGATTGTGTTCTAGGCTCCTCCTCTTCTGACGTCCCCTGACGGTGTTCTAGGCTCCTCCTCTTCTGACGTCCCCTGATTGTGTTCTAGGCTCCTCCTCTTCTGACGTCCCCTGACGGTGTTCTAGGCTCCTCCTCTTCTGACGTCCCCTGATTGTGTTCTAGGCTCCTCCTCTTCTGACGTCCCCTGATTGTGTTCTAGGCTCCTCCTCTTCTGACGTCCCCTGACGGTGTTCTAGGCTCCTCCTCTTCTGATGTCCCCTGTCGGTGTTCTAGGCTCCTCCTCTTCTGGCATCCCCTGATGGTGTTCTAGGCTCCTCCTCTCCTGGCGTCCCCTGATTGTGTTCTAGGCTCCTCCTCTTTTGGCATCCCCTGATGGTGTTCTAGGCTCCTCCTCTCTGTGCACCACCCTTCCACCGATTCCTATAAGGGCGCACCTGCTGTTCCTGAGCCAGGCTGTGTGTACCCATAGACACACAAAGCACAACTCGGCTTTTATATAATAGAGAATTTGTGCAGCAATTTTTCCAACTTTTTAGGGAAAAATAATTTTTTTTTTAGAATCTTAATACAAAAATAACAAAATAATCGGCAAAAATACCAAACATGTCACACGTAATAATAGCACGCCCTGCAACCGCGGCGAACGAAGTGAATGTTACTATCTATCGGCGATGCTTTACAGGTGACCAAAGCCGAGAGCCGATCGAAGCCGATCCCGGAGGGGGGGAGGGGGCGTCCCCTTCCACTGCTTCTAATAATCGATCGGCTAGTTCCTATGTAAGTGGGAGGATCCTCGGCAGAGCCCCACCCCCGGGTGATGTCACTTTTCAGCTCTCTGCTCTGGGGGGGGGGGGGGGCAGCGCTGAACCTCCACCTGAAAAGTGAAACAAAAGTCACCTTCTCTTCAGAGGGGAAACAAAAAAAAAATGCATCCTGTAAGGTGGAGATAAGTGCGGTGTGAGGGCCGCGCCGCGCAGCGCCGCGCCCCCCGGGGACTCGTTCATCGACTTCCTGAGGAACATCAAACAATCGCTTCAAAATGTCTTCAGAAAAGAGAGACGAGTGCCAAGAATTGTAAACGCCGACTTCACCGCAGAGATCGACTTAAAGCCGAGCGCCAAAAACACGCCAAAGAAAACCCACAATCACCTTCCCATTAAAGAAATCCAGGGAGCCGGGCCCCACCCAGGGGAGGAGAAGGGGGCGGATCTCTCGCCGGGACGAGAGAATCACAAATTGGATAAAATGCTACAAAAGGTTATTAATACAAAACAGAAAAATCAGTTACACAATAAGAACGTTCGCTTTTATTTTACACGATCCGCCCCCATTCCCCTCCCCGTCCAATCAAAGGCCCCGAGTCACATCTACACCTCCCCCATTCCCCTCCCCGTCCAATCAAATGCCCCGAGTCACATCTACACCTCCCCCATTCCCCTCCCCGTCCAATCAAATCCCCCGAGTCACATCTACACCTCCCCCATTCCCCTCCCCGTCCAATCAAATGCCCCGAGTCACATCTACACCTCCCCCATTCCCCTCCCCGTCCAATCAAATGATTCCAACTAATCCCAATCCCCGAGTCACATCTACACCTCCCCCATTCCATGCACTTTATTTCATCCTCCAGCCCAGGGATTTGCTATTAGCGGACCTCCAGCTGTTGCAGAACTACAAGTCCCATGAGGCCCAGCAAGACTGACAGCCACCAGCACGACACCCAGAGGCATGATGGGACTTGTAGTTCTGTAACAGCTGGAGGTCCGCTAATCGCATATCCCTGATCCAGCCTATTGAATTGTTTGTCTCCTCCAGTTGCCGTGGGAGATCCGTCTTCCTGGAGACGCCCCATGAATGGGGGGGGGGGGGACAATCTCACATCTGCCCCCTTATTACATCGTTCACCGATCGATTCTTAAACTGATTATAAACACTTTTATATGAGATTCATTACATGGATTATGTGCCAATCAAATGACAGATATCTTCCTGATGAAGCGGCTCCAATCCACGAAACAAGTGGAGATGTTATCAGCGATCAGCGATCCCTCTGTGATCTTATTATATCTGTGATACACATCGATTGTAACCAACGTTCTCATTCTCTGACTGAGTTTTCTGTTTTGTATTAATAAACTTTTGTAGCATTTTATCCAATTTCTGATATGAAATTCCCGGAGTTGTCCTGAGAGAGTCCAAGTCTCATGGCGAAACCCGAACCCTTCATTTCTAATCCTTGGAGGATGGTACAACTTTCCCTGTGCCACCCCTGTGCTGAGTTCCCGGGTCTGTACACCCGCTGTGCCCATTATGCGGGGTTCCCACCATCCCTGTGCTGAGTTCCCGGGTCTGTACACCCGCTGTGCCCATTATGAGGGGTTCCCACCATCCCTGTGCCGAGGTCCTGGGTCTGTACACCCGCTGTACCCATTATGAGGAGTTCCCACCATCCCTGTGCCGAGTTCCCGGGTCTGTACACACCGCTGTGCCCATTATGAGGGGTTCCCACCACCCCTGTGCCGAGTTCCTGGGTCTGTACACCCGCTGTGCCCATTATGAGGGAGTTCCCACCATCCCTGTGCTGAGTTCCCGGGTCTTTACACCCGCTGTGCCCATTATGAGGGGTTCCCACCATCCCTGTGCTGAGTTCCAGGGTCTGTACACCCGCTGTGCCATTTCCCCATCCGGTGCTGAGTTCCATCCCTGTGCTGACACCCGTGTCCCATCCCACCATTCCCGGGTCTGTACACCCGAGTTCTGGGTGCCCATTATGAGGGGTTCCCACCATCCCCGGGTGTGCTGAGTTCCCGGGTCTGTACACCCGCTGATTTTCCCGGGTGCCCATTCCCATGAGGGGTTGTCCCACCATCCCTGTGCGGAGTTCCCTGTGCCGAGTTCCCGGTCTGTACACCCCTGTGGGGTTCCCATTAACACCCCGTGAGGGGTTCCACCATCCCTGTGCCCCGAGTTCCCGGTCTGTACACCCGCTGTGCACATTATAGCTGTGCCCATTATGAGGGTTCCCACCATCCCTGTGCTGAGTTCCCGGTCTGTACACCCTGGCGGAGTTCTGTGTTTTTTTTTTTTTTTTTTTTTCTTTGTTTTTCGTTATTTTTTTATTTTTTTTTTTTTTTTTTTTTTTTTTTTTTTTTTTTTTTTTTTTTTTTTTTTTGTGTTTTTTTTTTTCCCTTATGAGGGTGCCACCTACCGGATTCCAGGAACAGGCCCCTGGACCATCCGCTGTGCTGATTTGTTCCCGGTCTGTACACCCGCTGTGCCCATTATGAGGGGTTCCCACCATCCCTGTGCTGACGACCATATACGCTGCAACGTCTGTTCGTGCGGGGATGACCCCGGGTGTGACTGTGCCCATTATGTACCCACCATCCCTGCAACTGCTGAGTACGTACGGCATATAACCCGGGAATAAGGGAGGAGGGTCTGTACACCCGCTGTGCCAGTCATTATGAGGGGTAAAAGAGTAGCGCTATAGGAAACTTGTGGGTACAGGGATTGGGAATAGAAGTAGCGATTTTACTATGGATGTTATTGAGGGGTTCCCACCATCCTTAATGAGATGCTGAACATAGTTTGAGAAGTGACTCATGTTAGGTAGAGTAGATGGAGTAATTGAGGGGATGGTTGCAGGTGTACTGTAAGGAACAATATATAACATCACAAGAACTATAAGGTAGGGTTGTGAAAGGATTGTTCAATGACAGAGGATGTGTGCAGTGGAAGACCACACATATCACACACACACTTGAGAGGAAACAATGACAAAGTGGAAAGACACAGTCTATTAAAAGGGACATGGTGGAGGGAAACACAAAAGAGTGGAAAAGAGGTATAAAAGGAAATGGTGTGGGTGGTGCGGGGGGACATACACAACAAAGTGAAGAGGTGGGTAATGGAAAGGAGTTTAAATAGGAAATGGGTGGAAAAATGAAAGGGCGGTGGAAAGAGGTATCAGAGGGAAATGTGTGGAAATAATTAAAGAGGGTGGGAAAGAGTATAAAAGGGGAAATGTGTGGAAATAATGAAAAGGAATGGAAAGAGGTTAAAATGGAAATGGTGGGGGGGGAGATAATAAAGGGGGGAATAAAGAGGTGGAAATGGTGTGGGGGAAATAAAAGGATGTGGTAAAGAGGGTATAAAAGGAAATGGTGGTGGGAATAATGAAAGATTGGAAAGAGTATAAAGAGGGAATGGTGTTGGAGATAATGAAAGGAGTGGAAAGGGGAGGTATAAAAGGAATTGGTGTGGAAAGAATGAAGGGAGTGGGAAGGAGGGGTATAAAAGGAAATGGTTTGGAAATAATGAAGGAGTGAAAGGATATTAAAAGGAAAATTTTGGTGTTAAAAAATGAACGAGAGGTGTAAATGGAGGTATAAAGAGGACCTTAAGGAGGGGAAAGGAGGGTATAAAAAGGAAATGGTGTGGAATATAATGAACGGAGGTGGAAAAAAGGAGGACTACCAGCTGTGCCCTTGTGTGGGTGTCTTCAACATCCCTGTGCTGAGTCCCGGGTCTGTACACCCGCTGTGCCCTGATGAGGGGTTTTCTCACCCCCTGTGCCGGGCGGTACACCCGTCCCTAGAAGTCCCACCACCCTGTCGAGTGCCCCGGTCCGGTACTCCCGCTGTGCCCATTATGAGGTTCCCACCATCCCTGGGCCGTTTCCCGTCTGTTCCCCCGCTGTGCCCTTATGATGCTCACCTTCAATGGAGTCTGAGTTCCCGCTGTAGGGGTTCCTGGGACTGTATCCCACTGTGTTCCCGTTCTGTACACCCCGCGGTGCCCCATTATGAGGGTTCCCATCCCTGTGCTGATCCCGGTCCGGGTAGTTGCCATTATGAGGGGTTTCCAAACATCCCTTCCATTTCCCGGGTCTGTACACCCGCTGTGCCCATTATGAGGGGTTCCCCATCAGTTTCGGGTCTGTACACCGCTCCCATTGCCCACCACCCTGTGCGAGTTCCGTCTCACACCCTCGGTCTGTAGTTCCCGTCTGTACCCGCTTATGCCCATTATGAGGGGTTACCCTCAACACCATTCCCCCTGTTGCGAGTCCCGGTCTGTACACCCGCTTCCCATAATGAGGGGTGTCCCACCAACCCTGACTGATTCCCGGGTCTGTGCTGTGCCCATTATGAGGGGTTCCCACCATCCCTTGGCTGAGTTCCCGTCTGTACACCCCGTTCCCACCATCCCTGTGCTGATTCCCGTCTGTAGCACCCGCTACACCATCCCTGCTGTGCCTACAGGCCAATTATGCCCAACACCCCCCACCCCCCCGCCCCCCCCAGGGGTTGTGCCCTTATAGGTTCCCACAATCCCTGTCTGACCCGGGCCTGTACACCCGCTCCCATTATGTGGCTGAGTTCTAGTACCCGGGTTAATAGGGGTCTGTACACCCCGCTGTGCCCATATGAAGGGGTTCTCACCATCCCTGTGCAGAGTTCTCGGGTCTGTACAACCCTGCTGTCCCACCCCCCCATCCCGGTGCTGAGTTCCAGGGTCTGTACACCCCGGTGCCCATATGGGGGGTTCCCACCATCCTGTGCTGAGTTCCCGGCTTACCCCCGCTTTGCCCATTATAGGGGTTCCCACCATGTGCTGAGTTCCTGGTCTGTATCACCCGCTGTGCCCATTATGAGGGTTCCCACCATCCCTGTCTGAGTGTCTGTACACCCGCTGTGCACATTATGAGGGGTTCCCACCATCCCTGTGCCGAGTTCTCGGGTCTGTACTCCCGCTGTGCCCATTATGAGGGGTTCCCACCATCCCTGTTCTGAGTTCCCGGGTCTGTACACCCGCTGTGCCCATTATGAGGGGTTCCCACCATCCCTGTGCTGAGTTCCTCGGTCTGTACACCCCCTGTGCCCATTATGAGGGGTTCCCACCTTCCTGTGCTGAGTTCCGGGTCTGTACACCCGCTGTGCCCATTATGAGGGGTTCCCACCATCCCTGTGCCGAGTTCCCGGGTCAGTACACCCGCTGTGCCCATTCTGAGGGGTTCTCACCATCCCTGTGCTGAGTTCCCGGGTCTGTACACCCGCTGTGCCCATTATGAGGGGTTCCCACCATCCCTGTGCTGAGTTCCCGGGTCTGTACACCCGCTGTGCCCATTATGAGGGGTTCCCACCATCCCTGTGCTGAGTTCCCGGGTCTGTACACCCGCTGTGCCCATTATGAGGGGTTCTCACCATCCCTGTGCTGAGTTCCCGGGTCTGTACACCCGCTGTGCCCATTATGAGGGGTTCCCACCATCCCTGTGCTGAGTTCCCGGGTCTGTACACCCGCTGTGCCCATTATGAGGGGTTCCCACCATCCCTGTGCTGAGTTCCCGGGTCTGTACACACCCGCTGTGCCCATTATGAGGGGTTCCCACCATCCCTGTGCTGAGTTCCCGGGTCTGTACACCCGCTGTGCCCATTATGAGGAGGTTCCCACCATCCCTGTGCTGAGTTCCCGGGTCTGTACACCCCGCTGTGCCCATTATGAGGGGTTCCCACCATCCCTGTGCTGAGTTCCCGGGTCTGTACACCCGCTGTGCCCATTATGAGGGGTTCCCACCATCCCTGTGCTGAGTTCCCGGTCTGTACACCCGCTGTGCCATTATGAGGGGTTCCACCATCCCTGTGCTGAGTTCCCGGGTCTGTACACCCGCTGTGCCCATTATGAGGGGTTCCCACCATCCCTGTGCTGAGTTCCCGGGTCTGTACACCCGCTGTGCCCATTATGAGGGGTTCCCACCATCCCGGTGCTGAGTTCCCGGGTCTGTACACCCGCTGTGCCCATTATGAGGGGTCCCACCATCCCTGTGCCGAGTTCCCGGGTCTGTACACCCGCTGTGCCCATTATGAGGGGTTCCCACCATCCCTGTGCTGAGTTCCCGGGTCTGTACACCGCTGTGCCCATTATGAGGGTTCCCACCATCCCTGTGCCGAGTTCCCGGGTCTGTACACCCGCTGTGCCCATTATGAGGGGTTCCACCATCCCTGTGCTGAGTTCCCGGGTCTGTACACCCGCTGTGCCCATTATGAGGGGTTCCCACCATCCCTGTGCTGAGTTCCCGGGTCTGTACACCCGCTGTGCCCATTATGAGGGGTTCCCACCATCCCTGTGCTGAGTTCCCGGGTCTGTACACCCGCTGTGCCCATTATGAGGGGTTCCCACCATCCCTGTGCTGAGTTCCCGGGTCTGTACACCCGCTGTGCCCATTATGAGGGGTTCCCACCATCCCTGTGCTGAGTTCCCGGGTCTGTACACCCGCTGTGCCCATTATGAGGGGTTCCCACCATCCCTGTGCTGAGTTCCCGGGTCTGTACACCCGCTGTGCCCATTATGAGGGGTTCCCACCATCCCTGTGCCGAGTTCCCGGGTCTGTACACCCGCTGTGCCCATTATGAGGGGTTCCCACCATCCCCTGTGCTGAGTTCCCGGGTCTGTACCACCCGCTGTGCCCATTATGAGGGTTCCCACCATCCCTGTGCTGAGTTCCCGGGTCTGTACACCCGCTGTGCCCATTATGAGGGGTTCCCACCATCCCTGTGCTGAGTTCCCGGGTCTGTACACCCGCTGTGCCCATTATGAGGGGTTCCCACCCATCCCTGTGCTGAGTTCCCCGGGTCTGTACACCCGCTGTGCCCATTATGAGGGGTTCCCACCATCCCTGTGCTGAGTTCCCGGGTCTGTACACCCGCTGTGCCCATTATGAGGGGTTCCACCATCCCTGTGCTGAGTTCCCGGGTCTGTACACCCGCTGTGCCCATTATGAGGGGTTCCCACCATCCCTGTGCTGAGTTCCCGGGTCTGTACACCCGCTGTGCCCATTATGAGGGGTTCCCACCATCCCTGTGCTGAGTTCCCGGGTCTGTACACCCGCTGTGCCCATTATGAGGGTTCCCACCATCCCTGTGCTGAGTTCCCGGGTCTGTACACCCGCTGTGCCCATTATGAGGGGTTCCCACCATCCCTGTGCTGAGTTCCCGGGTCTGTACACCCGCTGTGCCCATTATGAGGGGTTCCCACCATCCCTGTGCTGAGTTCCCGGGTCTGTACACCCGCTGTGCCCATTATGAGGGGTTCCCACCATCCCTGTGCTGAGTTCCCTGGGTCTGTACACCCGCTGTGCCCATTATGAGGGGTTCCCACCATCCCTGTGCTGAGTTCCCGGGTCTGTACACCCGCTGTGCCCATTATGAGGGTTCCCACCATCCCTGTGCTGAGTTCCCGGGTCTGTACACCCGCTGTGCCCATTATGAGGGGTTCCCACCATCCCTGTGCTGAGTTCCCGGGTCTGTACACCCGCTGTGCCCATTATGAGGGGTTCCCACCATCCCTGTGCGAGTTCCCGGGTCTGTACACCCGCTGTGCCCATTATGAGGGGTTCCCACCATCCCTGTGCTGCGTTCTCAGGTCTGTACACCCGCTGTGCCCATTATGAGGGGTTCCCACCATCCCTGTGCTGAGTTCCCGGGGTCTGTACACCCGCTGTGCCCATTATGAGGGGTTCCCACCATCCCTGTGCTGAGTTCCCGGGTCTGTACACCCGCTGTGCCCATTATGAGGGGTTCCCACCATCCCTGTGCTGAGTTCCCGGGTCTGTACACCCGCTGTGCCCATTATGAGGGTTCCCACCATCCCTGTGCTGAGTTCCCGGGTCTGTACACCCCGCTGTGCCCATTATGAGGGGTTCCCACCATCCCTGTGCTGAGTTCCCGGGTCTGTACACCCGCTGTGCCCATTATGAGGGGTTCCCACCATCCCTGTGCCTGAGTTCCCGGGTCTGTACACCCGCTGTGCCCATTATGAGGGGTTCCCACCATCCCTGTGCTGAGTTCCCGGGTCTGTACACCCGCTGTGCCCATTATGAGGGGTTCCCACCATCCCTGTGCTGAGTTCCCGGGTCTGTACACCCGCTGTGCCCATTATGAGGGGTTCCCACCATCCCTGTGCTGAGTTTCCCGGGTCTGTACACCCGCTGTGCCCATTATGAGGGGCTTCCCACCATCCCTGTGCCGAGTTCCCGGGTCTGTACACCCGCTGTGCCCATTATGAGGGTTCCCACCATCCCTGTGCCGAGTTCCCGGGTCTGTACACCCGCTGTGCCCATTATGAGGGGTTCCCACCATCCCTGTGCTGAGTTCCCGGGTCTGTACACCCCGCTGTGCCCATTATGAGGGGTTCCCACCATCCCTGTGCTGAGTTCCCGGGTCTGTACACCCGCTGTGCCCATTATGAGGGGTTCCCACCATCCCTGTGCTGAGTTCCCGGGTCTGTACACCCGCTGTGCCCATTTATGAGGGGTTCCCACCATCCCTTGTGCTGAGTTCCCGGGTCTGTACACCCGCTGTGCCCATTATGAGGGGTTCCCACCATCCCTGTGCTGAGTTCCCGGGTCTGTACACCCGCTGTGCCCATTATGAGGGGTTCCACCATCCCTGTGCTGAGTTCCCGGGTCTGTACACCCGCTGTGCCCATTATGAGGGGTTCCCACCATCCCTGTGCTGAGTTCCCGGGTCTGTACACCCGCTGTGCCCATTATGAGGGGTTCCCCACCATCCCTGTGCTGAGTTCCCGGGTCTGTACACCCGCTGTGCCCATTATGAGGGGTTCCCACCATCCCTGTGCTGAGTTCCCGGTCTGTACACCCGCTGTGCCCATTATGAGGGTTCCCACCATCCCTGTGCTGAGTTCCCGGGTCTGTACACCCGCTGTGCCCATTATGAGGGTTCTCACCATCCCTGTGCTGAGTTCCCGGGTCTGTACACCCGCTGTGCCCATTATGAGGGGTTCCCACCATCCCTGTGCTGAGTTCCCGGGTCTGTACACCCCTGTGCCCATTATGAGGGTTTCCCACCATCCCTGTGCTGAGTTCCCGGTCTGTACACCCGCTGTGCCCATTATGAGGGGTTTCCCACCATCCCTGTGCCGAGTTCCCGGGTCTGTACACCCGCTGTGCCCATTATGAGGGTTCCCACCATCCCTGTGCTGAGTTCCCGGGTCTGTACACCCGCTGTGCCCATTATGAGGGGTTCCACCATCCCTGTGCTGAGTTCCCGGTCTGTACACCCGCTGTGCCCATTATGAGGGGTTCCCACCATCCCTGTGCTGAGTTCCCGGGTCTGTACACCCGCTGTGCCCATTATGAGGGTTCCCACCATCCCTGTGCTGAGTTCCCGGGTCTGTACACCCGCTGTGCCCATTATGAGGTGTTCCCACCATCCCTGTGCTGAGTTCCCGGGTCTGTACACCCGCTGTGCCCATTATGAGGGGTTCCCACCATCCCTGTGCTGAGTTCCCTGGTCTGTACACCCGCTGTGCCCATTATGAGGGGTTCCCCACCATCCCTGTGCTGAGTTCCCGGGTCTGTACACCCGCTGTGCCCATTATGATGGTTCCCACCATCCCTGTGCTGAGTTCCCGGTCTGTACACCCGCTGTGCCCATTATGAGGGGTTCCCACCATCCCTGTGCTGAGTTCCCGGGTCTGTACACCCGCTGTGCCCATTATGAGGGGTTCCCACCATCCCTGTGCTGAGTTCCCGGGTCTGTACACCCGCTGTGCCCATTATGAGGGGTTCCCACCATCCCTGTGCTGAGTTCCCGGGTCTGTACACCCGCTGTGCCCATTATGAGGGGTTCCCACCATCCCTGTGCTGAGTTCCCGGGTCGGTACACCCGCTGTGCCCATTATGAGGGGTTCCCACCATCCCTGTGCTGAGTTCCCGGGTCTGTACACCCGCTGTGCCCATTATGAGGGGTTCCCACCATCCCTGTGCTGAGTTCCCGGGTCTGTACACCCGCTGTGCCCATTATGAGGGGTTCCCACCATCCCTGTGCCGAGTTCCCGGGTCTGTACACCCGCTGTGCCCATTATGAGGGGTTCCCACCATCCCTGTGCCGAGTTCCCGGGTCTGTACACCCGCTGTGCCCATTATGGAGGGGTTCCCACCATCCCCTGTGCTGAGTTCCCGGGTCTGTACACCCGCTGTGCCCATTATGAGGGGTTCCCACCATCCCTGTGCCGAGTTCCCGGGTCTGTACACCCGCTGTGCCCATTATGAGGGGTTCCCACCATCCCTGTGCTGAGTTCCCGGGTCTGTACACCCGCTGTGCCCATTATGAGGGTTCCCACCATCCCTGTGCTGAGTTCCCGGGTCTGTACACCCGCTGTGCCCATTATGAGGGGTTCCCACCATCCCTGTGCCGAGTTCCCTGGTCTGTACACCCGCTGTGCCCATTATGAGGGGTTCCCACCATCCCTGTGCTGAGTTCCCGGGTCTGTACACCCGCTGTGCCCATTATGAGGGGTTCCCACCATCCCTGTGCCGAGTTCCCGGGTCTGTACACCCGCTGTGCCCATTATGAGGGTTCCCACCATCCCTGTGCTGAGTTCCCGAGGTCTGTACACCCGCTGTGCCCATTATGAGGGGTTCCCACCATCCCTGTGCTGAGTTCCCGGGTCTGTACACCCGCTGTGCCCATTATGAGGGGTTCCCACCATCCCTGTGCTGAGTTCCCGGGTCTGTACACCCGCTGTGCCCATTATGAGGGGTTCCCACCATCCCTGTGCTGAGTTCCCGGGTCTGTACACCCGCTGTGCCCATTATGAGGGGTTCCCACCATCCCTGTGCTGAGTTCCCGGGTCTGTACACCCGCTGTGCCCATTATGAGGGGTTTCCCACCATCCCTGTGCTGAGTTCCCGGGTCTGTACACCCGCTGTGCCCATTATGAGGGTTCCCACCATCCCTGTGCTGAGGTCCCGGGTCTGTACACCCGCTGTGCCCATTATGAGGGGTTCCCACCATCCCTGTGCCGAGTTCCCGGGTCTGTACACCCGCTGTGCCCATTATGAGGGGTTCCCACCATCCCTGTGCTGAGTTCCCCGGGTCTGTACACCCGCTGTGCCCATTATGAGGGGTTCCCACCATCCCTGTGCTGAGTTTCCCGGGTCTGTACACCCGCTGTGCCCATTATGAGGGTTCCCACCATCCCTGTGCTGAGTTCCCGGGTCTGTACACCCGCTGTGCCCATTATGAGGGGTTCCCACCATCCCTGTGCTGAGTTCCCGGGTCTGTACACCCGCTGTGCCCATTATGAGGGGTTCCCCACCATCCCTGTGCTGAGTTCCCGGTCTGTACACCCGCTGTGCCCATTATGAGGGGTTCCCACCATCCCTGTGCTGAGTTCCCGGGTCTGTACACCCGCTGTGCCCATTATGAGGGGTTCCACCATCCCTGTGCTGAGTTCCCGGGTCTGTACACCCGCTGTGCCCCATTATGAGGGGTTCCCACCATCCCTGTGCCGAGTTCCCGGGTCTGTACACCCCGCTGTGCCCATTATGAGGGGGTTCCCACCATCCCTGTGCCGAGTTCCCGGGTCTGTACACCCGCTGTGCCCATTATGAGGGGTTCCACACCATCCCTGTGCCGAGTTCCCGGGTCTGTACACCCGCTGTGCCCATTATGAGGGGTTCCCACCATCCCTGTGCCGAGTTCCCTGGGTCTGTACACCCGCTGTGCCCATTATGAGGGGTTCCCACCATCCCTGTGCTGTGTTCCCGGGTCTGTACACCCGCTGTGCCCATTATGAGGGGTTCCCACCATCCCTGTGCTGAGTTCCCGGGTCTGTACACCCGCTGTGCCCATTATGAGGGGTTCCCACCATCCCTGTGCTGAGTTCCCGGGTCTGTACACCCGCTGTGCCCATTATGAGGGGTTCCCACCATCCCTGTGCTGAGTTCCCGGGTATGTACACCCGCTGTGCCCATTATGAGGGGTTCCCACCATCCCTGTGCGAGTTCCCGGGTCTGTACACCCGCTGTGCCCATTATGAGGGGTTCCCACCATCCCTGTGCTGAGTTCCCGTGTCTGTACACCCGCTGTGCCCATTATGAGGGGTTCACACCATCCCTGTGCTGAGTTCCCGGGTCTGTACACCCGCTGTGCCCATATGAGGGGTTCCCACCATCCCTGTGCTGAGTTCCCGGGTCTGTACACCCGCTGTGCCCATTATGAGGGGTTCCCACCATCCCTGTGCTGTGCTGAGTTCCCGGGTCTGTACACCCGCTGTGCCTATTATGAGGGGTTCCCACCATCCCTGTGC
Source organism: Lithobates sylvaticus (assembly GCA_028564925.1). Classification (NCBI taxonomy): domain Eukaryota; kingdom Metazoa; phylum Chordata; class Amphibia; order Anura; family Ranidae; genus Lithobates; species Lithobates sylvaticus. The sequence continues at coordinate 917,721 of CM053028.1, read as the reverse complement.
CGAGTTCCCGGGTCTGTACACCCGCTGTGCCCATTATGAGGGTTCCCACCATCCCTGTGCTGAGTTCCCGGGTCTGTACACCCGCTGTGCCCATTATGAGGGGTTCCCACCATCCCGGTGCCGAGTTCCCGGGTCTGTACACCCGCTGTGCCCATTATGAGGGGTTCCCACCATCCCTGTGCTGAGTTCCCGGGTCTGTACACCCGCTGTGCCCATTATGAGGGTTCCCACCATCCCTGTGCTGAGTTCCCGGGTCTGTACACCCGCTGTGCCCATTATGAGGGGTTCCCACCATCCCTGTGCCGAGTTCCCGGGTCTGTACACCCGCTGTGCCCATTATGAGGGGTTCCCACCATCCCTGTGCCGAGTTCCCGGGTCTGTACACCCGCTGTGCCATTATGAGGGGTTCCACCATCCCTGTGCCGAGTTCCCGGGTCTGTACACCCGCTGTGCCCATTATGAGGGGTTCCCACCATCCCTGTGCTGAGTTCCCGGGTCTGTACACCCGCTGTGCCCATTATGAGGGGTTCCCACCATCCCTGTGCTGAGTTCCCGGGTCTGTACACCCGCTGTGCCCATTATGAGGGGTTCCCACCATCCCTGTGCTGAGTCCCGGGTCTGTACACCCGCTGTGCCCATTATGAGGGGTTCTCACTCTCCCTGTGCTGAGTTCCCGGGTCTGTACACCCGCTGTGCCCATTATGAGGGTTTCCCTCCATCCCTGTGCTGAGTTCCCGGGTCTGTACACCCGCTGTGCCCATTATGAGGGGTTCCCACCATCCCTGTGCTGAGTTCCCGGGTCTGTAACCCCGCTGTGCCCATTATGAGGGTTCCCACCATCCCTGGTGCTGAGTTCCCGGGTCTGTACACCCGCTGTGCCCATTATGAGGGTTCCACCATCCCTGTGCTGAGTTCCCGGGTCTGTACACCCGCTGTGCCCATTATGAGGGGTTCCCACCATCCCTGTGCTGAGTTCCCGGGTCTGTACACCCCGCTGTGCCCATTATGAGGGGTTCCCACCATCCCTGTGCTGAGTTCCCGGGTCTGTACACCCACTGTGCCCATTATGAGGGGTTCCACCATCCCTGTGCTGAGTTCCCGGGTCTGTACACCCGCTGTGCCCATTATGAGGGGTTCCCACCATCCCTGTGCTGAGTTCCCGGGTCTGTACACCCGCTGTGCCCATTATGAGGGGTTCCCACCATCCCTGTGCTGAGTTCCCGGGTCTGTACACCCGCTGTGCCCATTATGAGGGGTTCCCACCATCCCTGTGCTGAGTTCCCGGGTCTGTACACCCGCTGTGCCCATTATGAGGGGTTCCCACCATCCCTGTGCCGAGTTCCGGGTCTGTACACCCGCTGTGCCCATTATGAGGGGTTCCCACCATCCCTGTGCCGAGTTCCCGGGTCTGTACACCCGCTGTGCCCATTATGAGGGGTTCCCACCATCCCTGTGCCGAGTTCCCGGGTCTGTACACCCGCTGTGCCCATTATGAGGGGTTCCCACCATCCCTGTGCCGAGTTCCGGGTCTGTACACCCGCTGTGCCCATTATGAGGGGTTTCCCACCATCCCTGTGCTGAGTTCCCGGGTCTGTACACCCCGCTGTGCCCATTATGAGGGGTTCCCACCATCCCTGTGCTGAGTTCCCGGGTCTGTACACCGCTGTGCCCATTATGAGGGGTTCCCACCATCCCTGTGCTGAGTTCCCGGGTCTGTACACCCGCTGTGCCCATTATGAGGGGTTCCCACCATCCCTGTGCTGAGTTCCCAGGTCTGTACACCCGCTGTGCCCATTATGAGGGGTTCCCACCATCCCTGTGCTGAGTTCCCGGGTCTGTACACCCGCTGTGCCCATTATGAGGGGTTCCACCCATCCCTGTGCTGAGTTCCCGGGTCTGTACACCCGCTGTGCCCATTATGAGGGTTCCCACCATCCCTGTGCTGAGTTCCCGGGTCTGTACACCCGCTGTGCCCATTATGAGGGGTTCCCACCATCCCTGTGCTGAGTTCCCGGGGTCTGTACACCCGCTGTGCCCATTATGAGGGGTTCCCACCATCCCTGTGCTGAGTTCCCGGGTCTGTACACCCCGCTGTGCCCATTATGAGGGGTTCTCACCATCCCTGTGCTGAGTTCCCGGGTCTGTACACCCGCTGTGCCCATTATGAGGGGTTCCCACCATCCCTGTGCTGAGTTCCCGGGTCTGTACACCCGCTGTGCCCATTATGAGGGGTTCCCCACCATCCCTGTGCTGAGTTCCCGGGTCTGTACACCCGCTGTGCCCATTATGAGGGGTTCCCACCATCCCTGTGCTGAGTTCCCGGGTCTGTACACCCGCTGTGCCCATTATGAGGGGCTTCCCACCATCCCTGTGCCGAGTTCCCGGGTCTGTACACCCGCTGTGCCCATTATGAGGGGTTCCCACCATCCCTGTGCTGAGTTCCCGGGTCTGTACACCCGCTGTGCCCATTATGAGGGGTTCCACCATCCCTGTGCTGAGTTCCCGGGTCTGTACACCCGCTGTGCCCATTATGAGGGGTTCCCACCATCCCTGTGCTGAGTTCCCGGGTCTGTACACCCGCTGTGCCCATTATGAGGGGTTCCCACCATCCCTGTGCTGAGTTCCCGGGTCTGTACACCCGCTGTGCCCATTATGAGGGGTTCCCACCATCCCTGTGCTGAGTTCCCGGGTCTGTACACCCGCTGTGCCCATTATGAGGGGTTCCCACCATCCCTGTGCCGAGTTCCCGGGTCTGTACACCCGCTGTGCCCATTATGAGGGGTTCCCACCATCCCTGTGCTGAGTTCCCGGGTCTGTACACCCGCTGTGCCCATTATGAGGGGTTCCACACCATCCCTGTGCTGAGTTCCCCGGGTCTGTACACCCGCTGTGGCCCATTATGAGGGGTTCCCACCATCCCTGTGCTGAGTTCCCGGGTCTGTACACCCGCTGTGCCCATTTATGAGGGGTTCCCACCATCCTGTGCTGAGTTCCCGGGTCTGTACACCCGCTGTGCCCATGATGAGGGGTTCGCACCATCCCTGTGCTGAGTTCCCGGGTCTGTACACCCGCTGTGCCCATTATGAGGGGTTCCCACCATCCCTGTGCTGAGTTCCCGGGTCTGTACACCCGCTGTGCCCATTATGAGGGGTTCCCACCATCCCTGTGCCGAGTTCCCGGGTCTGTACACCCACTGTGCCCATTATGAGGGGTGCCCACCATCCCTGGGCCGAGTTCCCGGGTCTGTACACCCGCTGTGCCCATTATGAGGGGTTCCCACCATCCCTGTGCTGAGTTCCCGGGTCTGTACACCCGCTGTGCCCATTATGAGGGGTTCCCACCACCATCCCTGTGCTGAGTTCCCGGGTCTGTACACCGCTGTGCCCATTATGAGGGGTTCCCACCATCCCTGTGCCGAGTTCCCGGGTCTGTACACCCGCTGTGCCCATTATGAGGGGTTCCCACCATCCTGTGCTGAGTTCCCGGGTCTGTACACCCGCTGTGCCCATTATGAGGGGTTCCCACCATCCCTGTGCCGAGTTCCCGGGTCTGTACACCCGCTGTGCCCATTATGAGGGGTTTCCACCATCCCTGTGCTGAGTTCCCGGGTCTGTACACCCGCTGTGCCCATTATGAGGGGTTCCCACCATCCCTGTGCCGAGTTCCCGGGTCTGTACACCCGCTGTGCCCATTATGAGGGGTTCCCACCATCCCTGTGCCGAGTTCCCGGGTCTGTACACCCGCTGTGCCCATTATGAGGGGTTCCCACCATCCCTGTGCTGAGTTCCCGGGTCTGTACACCCCGCTGTGCCCATTATGAGGGGTTCCCACCATCCCTGTGCTGAGTTCCCGGGTCTGTACACCCGCTGTGCCCATTATGAGGGGTTCTCACCATCCCTGTGCTGAGTTCCGGGGTCTGTACACCCGCTGTGCCCATTATGAGGGGTTTCCCACCATCCCTGTGCCGAGTTTCCGGGTCTGTACACCCGCTGTGCCCATTATGAGGGGTGTTCCCACCATCCCTGTGCTGAGTTCCCGGGTCTGTACACCGGCTGTGCCCATTATGAGGGGTTCCCACCATCCCTGTGCCGAGTTCCCGGGTCTGTACACCCGCTGTGCCCATTATGAGGGGTTCCCACGATCCCTGTGCTGTGCTGAGTTCCCGGGTCTGTACACCCGCTGTGCCCATTATGAGGGGTTCCCACCATCCCTGTGCTGAGTTCCCGGGTCTGTACACCCGCTGTGCCCATTATGAGGGGTTCCCACCATCCCTGTGCTGAGTTCCCGGGTCTGTACACCCGCTGTGCCCATTATGAGGGGGGTTCCCACCATCCCTGTGCCGAGTTCCCGGGTCTGTACACCCGCTGTGCCCATTATGAGGGGGTCCCCACCATCCCTGTGCTGAGTTCCCGGGTCTGTTCACCCGCTGTGCCCATTATGAGGGGTCCCACCATCCCTGTGCCGAGTTCCCGGGTCTGTACACCCGCTGTGCCCATTATGAGGGGTTCCCACCATCCCTGTGCTGAGTTCCCGGTCTGTACACCCGCTGTGCCCATTATGAGGGGTTCCCACCATCCCTGTGCCGAGTTCCCGGGTCTGTACACCCGCTGTGCCCATTATGAGGGGTTCCCTCCATCCCTGTGCTGAGTTCCCGGGTCTGTACACCCGCTGTGCCCATTATGAGGGGTTCCCACCATCCCTGTGCTGAGTTCCCGGGTCTGTACACCCTGCTGTGCCCATTATGAGGGGTTCCCACCATCCCTGTGCTGAGTTCCCGGGTCTGTACACCCGCTGTGCCCATTATGAGGGGTCCCACCATCCCTGTGCTGAGTTCCCGGGTCTGTTCACCCGCTGTGCCCATTATGAGGGGTCCCCACCATCCCTGTGCCGAGTTCCCGGGTCTGTACACCCGCTGTGCCCATTATGAGGGGTCCCCACCATCCCTGTGCTGAGTTCCCGGGTCTGTACACCCGCTGTGCCCATTATGAGGGTTCCCACCATCCCTGTGCCGAGTTCCCGGGTCTGTACACCCGCTGTGCCCATTATGAGTGGTTCCCTCCATCCCTGTGCCGAGTTCCCGGGTCTGTACACCCGCTGTGCCCATTTATGAGGGGTTCCCACCATCCTGTGCCGAGTTCCCGGGTCTGTACACCCGCTGTGCCCATTATGAGGGGTCCCCACCATCCCTGTGCTGAGTTCCCGGGTCTGTTCACCCGCTGTGCCCATTATGAGGGGTCCCCACCATCCCTGTGCCGAGTTCCCGGGTCTGTACACCCGCTGTGCCCATTATGAGGGGTTCCCACCATCCCTGTGCTGAGTTCCCGGGTCTGTACACCCGCTGTGCCCATTATGAGGGGTTCCCACCATCCCTGTGCTGAGTTCCCGGGTCTGTACACCCGCTGTGCCCATTATGAGGGGTTCCCACCATCCCTGTGCTGAGTTCCCGGGTCTGTACACCCGCTGTGCCCATTATGAGGGGTTCTCACCATCCCTGTGCTGAGTTCCGGGGTCTGTACACCCGCTGTGCCCATTATGAGGGGTTCCCACCATCCCTGTGCTGAGTTCCCGGGTCTGTACACCCGCTGTGCCCATTATGAGGGTCCCCACCATCCCTGTGCCGAGTTCCCGGGTCTGTACACCCGCTGTGCCCATTATGAGGGGTTCCCACCATCCCTGTGCCGAGTTCCCGGGTCTGTACACCCGCTGTGCCCATTATGAGGGGTTCCCACCATCCCTGTGCTGAGTTCCCGGGTCTGTACACCGGCTGTGTCCATTATGAGGGGTTCCCACCATCCCTGTGCCGAGTTCCCGGGTCTGTACACCCGCTGTGCCCATTATGAGGGGTTCCCACCATCCCTGTGCTGAGTTCCCGGGTCTGTACACCCGCTGTGCCCATTATGAGGGGTCCCACCATCCCTGTGCCGAGTTCCCGGGTCTGTACACCCGCTGTGCCCATTATGAGGGGGTCCCCACCATCCCTGTGCTGAGTTCCCGGGTCTGTACACCCCGCTGTGCCCATTATGAGGGGTTTCCCTTTGGCCTCGGGTTGTGAAGGCCCCTCCCCCGGCATTGTTTGCAGACCTGAGGCAAGGAAGACGCAGAAATATTTCCGGGTTCTTTTTGTGACGATCGTTGAACATTCTTTCCTTTCTTTACCAATTATAAAAAGCTGTTCAGGTGAAAGAGGAACAACGAGAGAGGAGCGACACAAAGGGGACTTCCTGTGATGGTTACAATGTCTCTCCTTCCCGGAATGGCACATTATACCCGTCACCTATACATTGTACCTACCTAGAGGCTCCGCCCTCACCTATACATTGTACCTACCCGAGGCCCCGCCCTCACCTATACATTGTACCTACCTAGAGGCTCCGCCCTCACCTATACATTGTACCTACCTAGAGGCTCCGCCCTCACCTATACATTGTACCTACCTAGAGGCTCCGCCCTCACCTATACATTGTACCTACCCGAGGCTCCGCCCTCACCTATACATTGTACCTACCCAGAGGCTCCGCCCTCATCTATACATTGTACCTACCAGAGGCTCCGCCCTCACCTATACATCGTACCTACCAGAGGCTCCGCCCTCACCTATACATTGTACCTACCTAGAGGCTCCGCCCTCACCTATACATCGTACCTACCAGAGGCTCCGCCCTCACCTATACATCGTACCTACCTAGAGGCTCCGCCCTCACCTATACATCGTACCTACGTACCTACCTAGAGGCTCCGCCCTCACCTATACATCGTACCTACCTAGAGGCTCCGCCCTCACCTATACATTGTACCTACCCGAGGCTCCGCCCTCACCTAGCATTGTACCTACCCGAGGCTCCGCCCTCACCTATACATTGTACCTACCCAAGGCTTCGCCCTCACCTATACATTGTACCTACCCGAGGCTCCGCCCTCACCTATACATTGTACCTACCCGAGGCTCCGCCCTCACCTATACATTGTACCTACCCGAGGCTCCGCCCTCACCTATACATTGTACCTTCCCCGAGGCTCCGCCCTCAGCTATACATTATACCTACCCAGAGGCTCCGCCCTCACCTATATATTGTACCTACCCGAGGCTCCGCCCTCACCTATACATTGTACCTACCCGAGGCTCCGCCCTCACCTATACATTGTACCTTCCCAGAGGCTCCGCCTCCACCTATACATCGTACCTACCTAGAGGCTCCGCCCTCACCTATACATTGTACCTACCCGAGGCTCCGCCCTCACCTATACATTGTACCTACCTAGAGGCTCCGCCCTTACCTATACATTGTACCTACCCGAGGCTCCGCCCTCAGTTATACATTGTACCTTCCCCGAGGCTCCGCCCTCAGCTATACATTGTACCTACCCAGAGGCTCCGCCCTCACCTATATATTGTACCTACCCAGAGGTTCCGCCCTCACCTATACATTGTACCTACCCGAGGCTCCGCCCTCAGTTATACATTGTACCTTCCCCGAGGCTCCGCCCTCAGCTATACATTGTACCTACCCGAGGCTCCGCCCTCAGTTATACATTGTACCTTCCCCCCGGCTCCGCCCTCAGCTATACATTGTACCTACCTAGAGGCTCCGCCCTCACCTATACATTGTACCTACCCAGAGGCTCCATCCTTACCTGCAGCAGTTTTTCCTTCACCTGATTGGTGGGATCTTCAGAACCGGAAAAGCTCCACCATTTCCAGCTAGAGCGCCCCCCTGGTGGTCCTGTTTGCTCCTCCATATTCCTTTTGGACCATCAGAATGGTGGAAGGCCTCCTCGGCCAATAGGAATATTTGTGAGGCTGGAAGGGGCGGGTCCGGGTATTACAGATGTGAAGATTCGGGAAAAATGTAATAAAAAAAATCCACTTTTCATTTTATTTTTGATGTGGGGGAGGGGACCCTTCAAGTTGTTTTCTTCCCATTTTTGGTGCATTTGATCGATTTTCCTCTATTGGCACTTTTTATTCTCTTTACTTTCTCTGTGAAATTAGAAAATAAAACAATAAAGACAATGAGGGGACAGATTGTGCTAGAAGAACGTCCATGATAGTGGGAGGAGCCCTAATATGCCCCTCCTCCAAACTGGGATTGGAGGGGATTGATGGGATGGATGGGATGGGATGGGGTAGATGGGATGGAGGGGGTGGATGGGATGGAGGGGGTGGATGGGATTGGAGGGGATCGATGAGATGGATGGGATTGGAGGGGATGGGTGGGATGGATGGGATTGGAGGGGATGGATGGATGGGATTGGATTGGATGGAGGGGATGGAGGGAGGGGATGGATGGGAGGGGATTGGAGGGGATAGATGAAGGGGGTGGGATTGGATGTGATCGTATGGGATGGAGGGGATGGATGGGATGAATGGGATTGGAGATGATGGGATGGAGGGGATGGATGGTGTGACAGACCTAGCCGGGACACAGGCTTTTGGAGAGGACTGAATGTGAGCCTCTTGCCGACTGATTATGGGCTCTGGATTTTAAGGGGCACAGGGTGAATGAGAAATCCAAGGGGATTGGATGGGATGGATGGATGGGATGAGGGGAAGGGATTGGATGGGATGGATGGGATTGGAGGGATGGGATGGATGGGGTGGAGGGGATTGGATGGGATGGATGGGATTGGATAAGATGGGGTAGATAGGATGGATGGGGTGGAGGGGATGGAGGGGTGGATGGGATTGGAGCGGATCGATGAGATGGATGGGATTGGAGGGGATGGATGGATGGGATTGGATTGGATGGAGGGGATGGAGGGAGGGGATGGATGGGATGGGATGGGATTGGATGGGATAGATGAAGGGGGTGGGATTGGATGTGATTGTATGGGATGGAGGGGATGGATGGGATGGATGGGATTGGAGATGATGGGATGGAGGGGATGGATGGTGTGACAGACCTAGCCGGGACACAGGCTTTTGGAGAGGACTGAATGTGAGCCTCTTGCCGACTGATTATGGGCTCTGGATTTTAAGGGGCACAGGGTGAATGAGAAATCCAAGGGGATTGGATGGGATGGATGGATGGGATGAGGGGAAGGGATTGGATGGGATGGATGGGATTGGAGGGATGGGATGGATGGGGTGGAGGGGATTGGATGGGATGGATGGGATTGGATAAGATGGGGTAGATAGGATGGATGGGGTGGAGGGGATGGAGGGGTGGATGGGATTGGAGCGGATCGATGAGATGGATGGGATTGGAGGGGATGGATGGATGGGATTGGATTGGATGGAGGGGATGGAGGGAGGGGATGGATGGGATGGGATGGGATTGGATGGGATAGATGAAGGGGGTGGGATTGGATGTGATTGTATGGGATGGAGGGGATGGATGGGATGGATGGGATTGGAGATGATGGGATGGAGGGGATGGATGGTGTGACAGACCTAGCCGGGACACAGGCTTTTGGAGAGGACTGAATGTGAGCCTCTTGCCGACTGATTATGGGCTCTGGATTTTAAGGGGCACAGGGTGAATGAGAAATCCAAGGGGATTGGATGGGATGGATGGATGGGATGAGGGGAAGGGATTGGATGGGATGGATGGGATTGGAGGGATGGGATGGATGGGGTGGAGGGGATTGGATGGGATGGATGGGATTGGATAAGATGGGGTAGATAGGATGGATGGGGTGGAGGGGATGGAGGGGTGGATGGGATTGGAGCGGATCGATGAGATGGATGGGATTGGAGGGGATGGATGGATGGGATTGGATTGGATGGAGGGGATGGAGGGAGGGGATGGATGGGATGGGATGGGATTGGATGGGATAGATGAAGGGGGTGGGATTGGATGTGATTGTATGGGATGGAGGGGATGGATGGGATGGATGGGATTGGAGATGATGGGATGGAGGGGATGGATGGTGTGACAGACCTAGCCGGGACACAGGCTTTTGGAGAGGACTGAATGTGAGCCTCTTGCCGACTGATTATGGGCTCTGGATTTTAAGGGGCACAGGGTGAATGAGAAATCCAAGGGGATTGGATGGGATGGATGGATGGGATGAGGGGAAGGGATTGGATGGGATGGATGGGATTGGAGGGATGGGATGGATGGGGTGGAGGGGATTGGATGGGATGGATGGGATTGGATAAGATGGGGTAGATAGGATGGATGGGGTGGAGGGGATGGAGGGGTGGATGGGATTGGAGCGGATCGATGAGATGGATGGGATTGGAGGGGATGGATGGATGGGATTGGATTGGATGGAGGGGATGGAGGGAGGGGATGGATGGGATGGGATGGGATTGGATGGGATAGATGAAGGGGGTGGGATTGGATGTGATTGTATGGGATGGAGGGGATGGATGGGATGGATGGGATTGGAGATGATGGGATGGAGGGGATGGATGGTGTGACAGACCTAGCCGGGACACAGGCTTTTGGAGAGGACTGAATGTGAGCCTCTTGCCGACTGATTATGGGCTCTGGATTTTAAGGGGCACAGGGTGAATGAGAAATCCAAGGGGATTGGATGGGATGGATGGTTGGGATGAGGGGAAGGGATTGGATGGGATGGATGGGATTGGAGGGATGGGATGGATGGGGTGGAGGGGATTGGATGGGATGGATGGGATTGGATAAGATGGGGTAGATAGGATGGATGGGGTGGAGGGGATGGAGGGGTGGATGGGATTGGAGCGGATCGATGAGATGGATGGGATTGGAGGGGATGGATGGATGGGATTGGATTGGATGGAGGGGATGGAGGGAGGGGATGGATGGGATGGGATGGGATTGGATGGGATAGATGAAGGGGGTGGGATTGGATGTGATTGTATGGGATGGAGGGGATGGATGGGATGGATGGATTGGAGATGATGGGATGGAGGGGATGGATGGTGTGACAGACCTAGCCGGGACACAGGCTTTTGGAGAGGACTGAATGTGAGCCTCTTGCCGACTGATTATGGGCTCTGGATTTTAAGGGGCACAGGGTGAATGAGAAATCCAAGGGGATTGGATGGGATGGATGGATGGGATGAGGGGAAGGGATTGGATGGGATGGATGGGATTGGAGGGATGGGATGGATGGGGTGGAGGGGATTGGATGGGATGGATGGGATTGGATAAGATGGGGTAGATAGGATGGATGGGGTGGAGGGGATGGAGGGGTGGATGGGATTGGAGCGGATCGATGAGATGGATGGGATTGGAGGGGATGGATGGATGGGATTGGATTGGATGGAGGGGATGGAGGGAGGGGATGGATGGGATGGGATGGGATTGGATGGGATAGATGAAGGGGGTGGGATTGGATGTGATTGTATGGGATGGAGGGGATGGATGGGATGGATGGGATTGGAGATGATGGGATGGAGGGGATGGATGGTGTGACAGACCTAGCCGGGACACAGGCTTTTGGAGAGGACTGAATGTGAGCCTCTTGCCGACTGATTATGGGCTCTGGATTTTAAGGGGCACAGGGTGAATGAGAACCCCACTATAATCTGTGCTAGTCAGATTCCATGCTGTATATATGTATATATAATGTGTGTTGTCTCACGCTGTTGGGACACACACTGTCAGATGATAATATCATCAACTCCAGCCACCTGTCTGTTGTCTTGTATAATGTAAATGAGTCCAGTCTGGCTTGACACAGATTATAAAGAGTATTTCACCTATTGTTGTGTGTGATAATAAACCTGCAATTGTATGAAGGAGTCCAGTGTTGATTTAGATAATTATCTCAGGTTAATTCTGTTTCTGGCTACAGTTGTATTGTTAGAATAATATGAGCAGGAGGGGGAGGGGGAGGGGGGGTCTCCTCTTCTACTGTATTATAAATACTTGTCATTTTGGTTCTAATAAATCAGTCCATGTTGAGCAGCTAAGCAAGTGTCGTCTTGTGCTTGTGAGTGGTTGGAATATCTGATATCTATATTCAGACTGGGAGGAAGTGGTATATGACGAAAGCACTCAAGAGGAGTGTAGGGACGTTTCGTCACAGATGGGATTGGATTGGAGGGGATGGATGGAGGGAGGGGATTGGAGGGAATGGATGGGATTGGATGGATAGGACTGGATGGGATGGAGAGAGGGGATGGATGGGGATGGAGGGGATTGGATGGGGTGGGATTGGAGGGGATAGAGGGGATGGATGGAATTGGATGGGATTGGATGGATGGGATTGGATTGGATGGAGGGAATGGATGAATGGGGGTGGATGGGATGAAGGGGATGGAGGGAATGGGATGTGATTGGAGGGGATGGATGGGATTGGAGGGGATGGGATGGAGGGGGTGGGTGGGATTGGAGGAGATGGATGGGATGGAGGGGATTGGATGGGATGGATGGATAGGATGGAGGTAGGGGGTTGGATGGGATGGAGGGGATGGATGGGATTGGAGGGGGTGGGATGGAGGCGATGGATGAGATGGGTGGGATTGGAGGAGATGGAGGGAATGAATGGGATGGATGGATGAGATTGGAGGGGGTGGGATTGGAGGGGATGGGATGGAGAGGATGGATGGGATGGGTGGGATTGGAGGGGATGGGATGGAGAGGATGGATGGGATGGGTGGGATTGGAGGGGATGGGATGGATGGGATAGAGGTAGGGGATTGGATGGGATGGATGATATTGGAGGGAATGGATGGGAGGGATTGGAGAGAAAGGAATTAGAGGGGATGGATGAGATTGTGATCTGTGTGCGGGGGTCCTGGCTCTGTGTGCGGGGTCCGGGCGCTGTGTGCGGGGTCTTGGCTCTGTGTGCGTGGTCCTGGCTCTGTGTGCGGGGTCCTGTCGCTGTGTGCGTGGTCCTGGCTCTGTGTGCGGGGTCCTGGCTCTGTGTGCGGGGTCCTGGCTCTGTGTGCGGGGTCCGGGCGCTGTGTGCGGGGTCCTGGCTCTGTGTGCGGGGTCCTGGCTCTGTGTGCGGGGTCCTGGCTCTGTGTGTGGGGTCCGGGCGCTGTGTGCGGGGTCCTGGCTCTGTGTGCGGGGTCCTGGCTCTGTGTGCGGGGTCCGGGCGCTGTGTGCTGGGTCCGGGCGCTGTGTGCGGGGTCCTGTCGCTGTGTGCGTGGTCCGGGCGCTGTGTGCGGGGTCCGGGCGCTGTGTGCGGGGTCCTGTCACTGTGTGCGGGGTCCTGGCTCTGTGTGCGGGGTCCTGGCTCTGTGTGCGGGGTCCTGGCTCTGTGTGCGGGGTCCGGGCGCTGTGTGCGGGGTCCTGGCTCTGTGTGCGGGGTCCTGGCTCTGTGTGCGGGGTCCGGGCGCTGTGTGCAGGGTCCGGGCGCTGTGTGCGGGGTCCTGTCGCTGTGTGCGTGGTCCGGGCGCTGTGTGCAGGGTCCGGGCGCTGTGTGCGGGGTCCTGTCACTGTGTGCGGGGTCCTGGCTCTGTGTGCGGGGTCCGGGCGCTGTGTGCGGGGTCCGGGCGCTGTGTGCGGGGTCCGGGCGCTGTGTGCGGGGTCCGGGCGCTGTGTGCGGGGTCCGGGCGCTGTGTGCGGGGTCCTGTCGCTGTGTGCGGGGTCCGGGCGCTGTGTGCGGGGTCCGGGCGCTGTGTGCGGGGTCTTGGCTCTGTGTGCGTGGTCCTGGCTCTGTGTGCGGGGTCCTGTCGCTGTGTGCGTGGTCCTGGCTCTGTGTGCGGGGTCCTGGCTCTGTGTGCTGGGTCCGGGCGCTGTGTGCGGGGTCCTGGCTCTGTGTGCGGGGTCCTGGCTCTGTGTGCGGGGTCCTGGCTCTGTGTGCGGGGTCCTGGCTCTGTGTGCGTGGTCCTGGCTCTGTGTGCGGGGTCCTGGCTCTGTGTGCGGGGTCCTGGCTCTGTGTGCGGGGTCCTGGCTCTGTGTGCGGGGTCCTGGCTCTGTGTGCGGGGTCCGGGCGCTGTGTGCGGGGTCCTGGCTCTGTGTGCGGGGTCCTGGCTCTGTGTGCGGGGTCCGGGCGCTGTGTGCAGGGTCCGGGCGCTGTGTGCGGGGTCCTGTCGCTGTGTGCGTGGTCCGGGCGCTGTGTGCGGGGTCCGGGCGCTGTGTGCGGGGTCCTGTCACTGTGTGCGGGGTCCTGGCTCTGTGTGCGGGGTCCTGGCTCTGTGTGCGGGGTCCTGGCTCTGTGTGCGGGGTCCGGGCGCTGTGTGCGGGGTCCTGGCTCTGTGTGCGGGGTCCTGGCTCTGTGTGCGGGGTCCGGGCGCTGTGTGCAGGGTCCGGGCGCTGTGTGCGGGGTCCTGTCGCTGTGTGCGTGGTCCGGGCGCTGTGTGCGGGGTCCGGGCGCTGTGTGCGGGGTCCTGTCACTGTGTGCGGGGTCCTGGCTCTGTGTGCGGGGTCCGGGCGCTGTGTGCGGGGTCCGGGCGCTGTGTGCGGGGTCCGGGCGCTGTGTGCGGGGTCCGGGCGCTGTGTGCGGGGTCCTGTCGCTGTGTGCGGGGTCCGGGCGCTGTGTGCGGGGTCCGGGCGCTGTGTGCGGGGTCCTGGCGCTGTGTGCGGGGTCCGGGCTCTGTGTGCGGGGTCCGGGCGCTGTGTGCGGGGTCCGGGCGCTGTGTGCGGGGTCCGGGCGCTGTGTGCGGGGTCCTGTCGCTGTGTGCGGGGTCCTGTCGCTGTGTGCGGGGTCCGGGCGCTGTGTGCGGGGTCTTGGCTCTGTGTGCGTGGTCCTGGCTCTGTGTGCGGGGTCCTGTCGCTGTGTGCGTGGTCCTGGCTCTGTGTGCGGGGTCCTGGCTCTGTGTGCAGGGTCCGGGCGCTGTGTGCGGGGTCCTGGCTCTGTGTGCGGGGTCCTGGCTCTGTGTGCGGGGTCCTGGCTCTGTGTGCGGGGTCCTGGCTCTGTGTGCGTGGTCCTGGCTCTGTGTGCGGGGTCCTGGCTCTGTGTGCGGGGTCCTGGCTCTGTGTGCGGGGTCCTGGCTCTGTGTGCGGGGTCCGGGCGCTGTGTGCGGGGTCCTGGCTCTGTGTGCGGGGTCCTGGCTCTGTGTGCGGGGTCCGGGCGCTGTGTGCAGGGTCCGGGCGCTGTGTGCGGGGTCCTGTCGCTGTGTGCGTGGTCCGGGCGCTGTGTGCGGGGTCCGGGCGCTGTGTGCGGGGTCCTGTCACTGTGTGCGGGGTCCTGGCTCTGTGTGCGGGGTCCGGGCGCTGTGTGCGGGGTCCGGGCGCTGTGTGCGGGGTCCGGGCGCTGTGTGCGGGGTCCGGGCGCTGTGTGCGGGGTCCTGTCGCTGTGTGCGGGGTCCGGGCGCTGTGTGCGTGGTCCGGGCGCTGTGTGCGGGGTCCTGTCACTGTGTGCGGGGTCCGGGTGTTGTGTGCGGGGTCCTGGCTCTGTGTGCGGGGTCCGGGCGCTGTGTGCGGGGTCCGGGCGCTGTGTGCGGGGTCCGGGCGCTGTGTGCGGGGTCCTGTCGCTGTGTGCGGGGTCCGGGCGCTGTGTGCGTGGTCCGGGCGCTGTGTGCGGGGTCCTGTCACTGTGTGCGGGGTCCGGGTGCTGTGTGCGGGGTCCTGGCTCTGTGTGCGGGGTCCGGGCGCTGTGTGCGGGGTCCGGGCGCTGTGTGCGGGGTCCGGGCGCTGTGTGCGGGGTCCTGTCGCTGTGTGCGGGGTCCGGGCGCTGTGTGCGTGGTCCGGGCGCTGTGTGCGGGGTCCTGTCACTGTGTGCGGGGTCCGGGTGCTGTGTGCGGGGTCCTGTCGCTGTGTGCGGGGTCCGGGCGCTGTGTGCGTGGTCCGGGCGCTGTGTGCGGGGTCCTGTCACTGTGTGCGGGGTCCGGGTGCTGTGTGCGGGGTCCTGGCTCTGTGTGCGGGGTCCGGGCGCTGTGTGCGGGGTCCGGGCGCTGTGTGCGGGGTCCGGGCGCTGTGTGCGGGGTCCTGTCGCTGTGTGCGGGGTCCGGGCGCTGTGTGCGTGGTCCGGGCGCTGTGTGCGGGGTCCTGTCACTGTGTGCGGGGTCCGGGCGCTGTGTGCGTGGTCCGGGTGCTGTGTGCGGGGTCCTGTCGCTGTGTGCGGGGTCCGGGCGCTGTGTGCGTGGTCCGGGCGCTGTGTGCGGGGTCCTGTCACTGTGTGCGGGGTCCGGGTGCTGTGTGCGGGGTCCTGGCTCTGTGTGCGGGGTCCGGGCGCTGTGTGCGGGGTCCGGGCGCTGTGTGCGGGGTCCGGGCGCTGTGTGCGGGGTCCTGTCGCTGTGTGCGGGGTCCGGGCGCTGTGTGCGTGGTCCGGGCGCTGTGTGCGGGGTCCTGTCACTGTGTGCGGGGTCCGGGTGCTGTGTGCGGGGTCCTGGCTCTGTGTGCGGGGTCCTGTCTCTGTGTGCGGGGTCCGGGCGCTGTGTGCGGGGTCCGGGCTCTGTGTGCGGGGTCCTGGCGCTGTGTGCGGGGTCCGGGCGCTGTGTGCGGGGTCCTGTCGCTGTGTGCGTGGTCCGGGCGCTGTGTGCGGGGTCCGGGCGCTGTGTGCGGGGTCCTGTCACTGTGTGCGGGGTCCTGGCTCTGTGTGCGGGGTCCGGGCGCTGTGTGCGGGGTCCGGGCGCTGTGTGCGGGGTCCGGGCGCTGTGTGCGGGGTCCGGGCGCTGTGTGCGGGGTCCGGGCGCTGTGTGCGGGGTCCTGTCGCTGTGTGCGGGGTCCGGGCGCTGTGTGCGTGGTCCGGGCGCTGTGTGCGGGGTCCTGTCACTGTGTGCGGGGTCCGGGTGCTGTGTGCGGGGTCCTGGCTCTGTGTGCGGGGTCCGTGCGCTGTGTGCGGGGTCCGGGCGCTGTGTGCGGGGTCCGGGCGCTGTGTGCGGGGTCCTGTCGCTGTGTGCGGGGTCCGGGCGCTGTGTGCGTGGTCCGGGCGCTGTGTGCGGGGTCCTGTCACTGTGTGCGGGGTCCGGGCGCTGTGTGCGGGGTCCTGGCTCTGTGTGCGGGGTCCGGGCGCTGTGTGCGGGGTCCGGGCGCTGTGTGCGGGGTCCGGGCGCTGTGTGCGGGGTCCTGTCGCTGTGTGCGGGGTCCGGGCGCTGTGTGCGTGGTCCGGGCGCTGTGTGCGGGGTCCTGTCACTGTGTGCGGGGTCCGGGTGCTGTGTGCGGGGTCCTGTCGCTGTGTGCGGGGTCCGGGCGCTGTGTGCGTGGTCCGGGCGCTGTGTGCGGGGTCCTGTCCCTGTGTGCGGGGTCCGGGTGCTGTGTGCGGGGTCCTGGCTCTGTGTGCGGGGTCCGGGCGCTGTGTGCGGGGTCCGGGCGCTGTGTGCGGGGTCCGGGCGCTGTGTGCGGGGTCCTGTCGCTGTGTGCGGGGTCCGGGCGCTGTGTGCGTGGTCCTGGCGCTGTGTGCGGGGTCCTGTCTCTGTGTGCGGGGTCCGGGTGCTGTGTGCGGGGTCCTGGCTCTGTGTGCGGGGTCCGGGCGCTGTGTGCGGGGTCCGGGCGCTGTGTGCGGGGTCCTGGCTGTGTGTGCGGGGTCCTGGCTGTGTGTGCGGGGTCCTGGCTCTGTGTGCGTGGTCCGGGCGCTGTGTGCGGGGTCCTGTCGCTGTGTGCGGGGTCCGGGTGCTGTGTGCGGGGTCCTGGCGCTGTGTGCGGGGTCCGGGCGCTGTGTGCGGGGTCCGGGCGCTGTGTGCGGGGTCCTGGCTGTGTGTGCGGGGTCCGGGCGCTGTGTGCGGGGTCCGGGCGCTGTGTGCGGGGTCCGGGCGCTGTGTGCGGGGTCCTGGCTGTGTGTGCGGGGTCCGGGTGCTGTGTGCGGGGTCCGGGCGCTGTGTGCGGGGTCCTGTCACTGTGTGCGGGGTCCGGGCGCTGTGTGCGGGGTCCTGGCGCTGTGTGCGGGGTCCGGGTGCTGTGTGCGTGGTCCGGGCGCTGTGTGCGGGGTCCTGGCTCTGTGTGCGGGGTCCGGGCGCTGTGTGCGGGGTCCTGGCTCTGTGTGCGGGGTCCGGGCGCTGTGTGCGGGGTCCGGGCGCTGTGTGCGGGGTCCGGGCGCTGTGTGCGGGGTCCTGGCTCTGTGTGCGGGGTCCGGGCGCTGTGTGCGGGGTCCGGGCGCTGTGTGCGGGGTCCTGGCGCTGCGCCTGTCCCATATCGTTATTACACCCCCTCCCCCCCGGTACAATCACACTCATCGTTACATTGTTTCTGGGCGATGAGCTCATTTCTTGTTTTGTAGTTTGTTTGTTCCCTTATAAGGTGAAGCACAGGAAGCGGGGGAGGGGGGGGGGTCGCCCGAGGGAGGGGGGGCCCGGGGGTGCGGGGGAGGGGGGCCCGGACACAGCTGTCTTCCCGGGATTTTCGGGGAATTGGTTGGACGGGGCGCAATGTTTGTTGTTGGAGATTTTGTGTTTTGTTTGTCCTGCAGATCAGAAGATTAAAGCGGAACTCCGGGGAGAGAAAAGATACAAAAGATCGACTCTCCGGGATCGATAATCCTTCATTACATAGAAGCCGGGGAGGTATCAGTCCCGGGACAGCCGGGCTGGAGTGTGAGAGGGAGAAGCAGCACAGGGAGCCAATCAGTTGATGTGCTGATAGGAGGAGAGAGCAGAGAGATGAGATCATCACTGTGCTGCTTCTCTTTTCACTGTCCATTTACAAGTTGGGGGCTGGTCCGGGATGACCTGGGCTCACAGGAAGACTGAGGACATCTAGTGGCAGAATAGAAGTACTGCAGGGGAAATCTCCATATTGATGGTATTAAACCCAAGAGAAAAACACGGGAGACGTGACGATCGATCTGCATACACCTTATACAAATCCCCCTCCCACCTAATACAAATCCCCCCTCCCACCTAATACAAATCCCCCCTCCCACCTAATACAAATCCCCCCTCCCACCTAATACAAATCCCCCCTCCTCCCACCTAATACAAATCCCCCCTCCTCCCACCTAATACAAATCCCCCCTCCCACCTAATACAAATCCCCCTCCTCCCACCTAACACAAATCCCCCTCCCACCTAATAAAAATCCCCCTCCTCCCACCTAATACAAATCCCACTCCCACCTAATACAAATACCCCCCCCCCCCACCTAATACAAATCCCCCCTCCCACCTAATACAAATCCCCCCTCCCACCTAATACAAATCCCCCTCCTCCCACCTAACACAAATCCCCCTCCCACCTAATAAAAATCCCCCTCCTCCCACCTAATACAAATCCCCCTCCCACCTAATACAAATACCCCCCCCCCCACCTAATACAAATCCCCCCTCCCACCTAATACAAATACCCCCTCCCCCTCCCACCTAATACAAATACATGTACAGGTCCTCCTCCTCAGGAAGACACGTGTACAGGTCCCCCTTCTCAGGAAGACACATGTACAGGTCCCCCTCCTCAGGAAGACACGTGTACAGGTCCCCCTCCTCAGGAAGACACATGTACAGGTCCCCCTCCTCAGGAAGACACATGTACAGGTCCCCCTCCTCAGGAAGACACATGTACAGGTCCCCCTCCTCAGGAAGACACCTGTACAGGTCCCCCTCCTCAGGAAGACACATGTACAGGTCCCCCTCCTCAGGAAGACACGTGTACAGGTCCCTCTCCTCAGGAAGACACATGTACAGGTCCCCCTCCTCAGGAAGACACGTGTACAGGTCCCCCTCCTCAGGAAGACACATGTACAGGTCCCCCTCCTCAGGAAGACACGTGTACAGGTCCCCCTCCTCAGGAAGACACGTGTACAGGTCCCCCTCCTCAGGAAGACACGTGTACAGGTCCCCCTCCTCAGGAAGACACATGTACAGGTCCCCCTCCTCAGGAAGATACATGTACAGGTCCCCCTCCTCAGGAAGACACCTGTACAGGTCCCCCTCCTCAGGAAGACACATGTACAGGTCCCCCTCCTCAGGAAGACACATGTACAGGTCCCCCTCCTCAGGAAGACACGTGTACAGGTCCCCCTCCTCAGGAAGACACGTGTACAGGTCCCCCTCCTCAGGAAGACACATGTACAGGTCCCCCTCCTCAGGAAGACACGTGTACAGGTCCCCCTCCTCAGGAAGACACGTGTACAGGTCCCCCTCCTCAGGAAGACACATGTACAGGTCCCCCTCCTCAGGAAGATACATGTACAGGTCCCCCTCCTCAGGAAGACACATGTACAGGTCCCCCTCCTCAGGAAGACACATGTACAGGTCCTCCTCCTCCTCACATGTACAGGTCCCCCTCCTCAGGAAGACACATGTACAGGTCCCCCTCCTCAGGAAGACACATGTACCGGTCCCCCTCCTCAGGAAGACACATGTACAGGTCCTCCTCCTCCTCCTCCTCACATGTACAGGTCCCCCTCCTCAGGAAGACACATGTACCGGTCCCCTTCCTCAGGAAGACACATGTACAGGTCCCCTTCCTCAGGAAGACACATGTACAGGTCCCCCTCCTGAGGAAGACACATGTACAGATCCCCCTCCTCAGGAAGACACATGTACAGGTCCTCCTCCTCAGGAAGACACATGTACAGGTCCTCCTCCTCAGGAAGACACATGCACAGGTCCTCCACAGGAAGACACGTGTACAGGTCCCCCTCCTCAGGAAGACACATGTACAGGTCCCTCTCCTCAGGAAGACACATGTACAGGTCCCCCTCCTCAGGAAGACACATGTACAGGTCCCCCTCCTCAGGAAGACACATGTACAGGTCCCCCTCCTCAGGAAGACACATGTACAGGTCCCCCTCCTCAGGA
Source organism: Lithobates sylvaticus (assembly GCA_028564925.1). Taxonomy (NCBI): domain Eukaryota; kingdom Metazoa; phylum Chordata; class Amphibia; order Anura; family Ranidae; genus Lithobates; species Lithobates sylvaticus. The sequence goes on along the minus strand of CM053028.1, from coordinate 897,225 downwards.
AGACACATGTACCGGTCCCCCTCCTCAGGAAGACACATGTACAGGTCCTCCTCCTCAGGAAGAAACATGTACAGGTCCCCCTCCTCAGGAAGACACATGTACAGGTCCTCCTCCTCCTCCTCCTCACATGTACAGGTCCCCCTCCTCAGGAAGACACGTGTACAGGTCCCCCTCCTCGGGAAGACACATGTACAGGTCCCCTTCCTCAGAAAGACACATGTACAGGTCCCCCTCCTCAGGAAGACACATGTACAGGTCCTCCTCCTCCTCCTCCTCACATGTACAGGTCCCCCTCCTCAGGAAGACACGTGTACAGGTCCCCCTCCTCAGGAAGACACATGTACAGGTCCCCCTCCTCAGGAAGACACGTGTACAGGTCCCCCTCCTGAGGAAGACACATGTACAGGTCCCCCTCCTCAGGAAGACACATGTACAGGTCCCCCTCCTCAGGAAGACACATGTACAGGTCCTCCTCCTCAGGAAGACACATGTACAGGTCCCCCTCCTCAGGAAGACACATGTACAGGTCCCCCTCCTCAGGAAGACACATGTACAGGTCCTCCTCAGGAAGACACGTGTACAGGTCCTCCTCCTCAGGAAGACACGTGTACAGGTCCCCCCTCCTCCTCAGGAAGACACGTGTACAGGTCCTCCTCCTCAGGAAGACACGTGTACAGTTCCCCCTCCTCAGAAAGACACATGTACAGGTCCCCCTCCTCAGGAAGACACATGTACAGGTCCCCCTCCTCAGGAAGACACATGTACAGGTCCCCCTCCTCAGGAAGACACATGTACAGGTCCTCCTCCTCAGGAAGACACATGTACAGGTCCCCCTCCTCAGGAAGACACATGTACAGGTCCCCCTCCTCCTCAGGAAGACACATGTACAGGTCCCCCTCCTCCTCAGGAAGACACGTGTACAGGTCCCCCTCCTCAGGAAGACACATGTACAGGTCCTCCTCCTCAGGAAGACACGTGTACAGGTCCTCCTCCTCAGGAAGACACATGTACAGGTCCCCCTCCTCAGGAAGACACATGTACAGGTCCTCCTCCTCAGGAAGACACGTGTACAGGTCCCCCTCCTCAGGAAGACACGTGTACAGGTCCCCCTTCTCAGGAAGACACGTGTACAGGTCCCCCTCCTCAGGGAGACACATGTACAGGTCCCCCTCCTCAGGAAGACACATGTACAGGTCCCCCTCCTCAGGAAGACACATGTACAGGTCCTCCTCCTCAGGAAGACACGTGTACAGGTCCTCCTCCTCAGGAAGACACATGTACAGGTCCTCCTCCTCAGGAAGACACATGTACAGGTCCCCCTCCTCAGGAAGACACGTGTACAGGTCCTCCTCCTCAGGAAGACACGTGTACAGGTCCCCCTCCTCAGGAAGACACGTGTACAGGTCCCCCTCCTCAGGAAGACACATGTACAGGTCCCCCTTCTCAGGAAGACACGTGTACAGGTCCTCATCCTCAGGAAGACACGTGTACAGTTCCCCCTCCTCAGAAAGACACATGTACAGGTCCCCCTCCTCAGGAAGACACATGTACAGGTCCCCCCTCCTCAGGAAGACACATGTACAGGTCCCCCTCCTCAGGAAGACACATGTACAGGTCCTCCTCCTCAGGAAGACACATGTACAGGTCCCCCTCCTCAGGAAGACACATGTACAGGTCCCCCTCCTCCTCAGGAAGACACATGTACAGGTCCCCCTCCTCCTCAGGAAGACACGTGTACAGGTCCCCCTCCTCAGGAAGACACATGTACAGGTCCTCCTCCTCAGGAAGACATGTGTACAGGTCCTCCTCCTCAGGAAGACACATGTACAGGTCCCCCTCCTCAGGAAGACACATGTACAGGTCCTCCTCCTCAGGAAGACACGTGTACAGGTCCCCCTCCTCAGGAAGACACGTGTACAGGTCCCCCTTCTCAGGAAGACACGTGTACAGGTCCCCCCTCCTCAGGGAGACACATGTACAGGTCCCCCTCCTCAGGAAGACACATGTACAGGTCCCCCTCCTCAGGAAGACACATGTACAGGTCCTCCTCCTCAGGAAGACACGTGTACAGGTCCTCCTCCTCAGGAAGACACATGTACAGGTCCTCCTCCTCAGGAAGACACATGTACAGGTCCCCCTCCTCAGGAAGACACGTGTACAGGTCCTCCTCCTCAGGAAGACACGTGTACAGGTCCCCCTCCTCAGGAAGACACGTGTACAGGTCCCCCTCCTCAGGAAGACACATGTACAGGTCCCCCTTCTCAGGAAGACACGTGTACAGGTCCCCCTTCTCAGGAAGACACGTGTACAGGAACGTCTGAAGTCCACCAATGAACATCTAAATGATTCAGAGAAGGATTGGGGGAGAAAGTTCTGTGATCAGATGAGACCAAAATTCAGCTCTTTGTAATTAACTCGACTCGCCGTGTTTGGAGGAAGATAAATGGTGACTATGACCCTAAGAACTCCATCCCTACAGTCACACGGAGGGGGAAACATGATGATTTGGGGCTGTTTCTCTGATAAAGGTACAGGGGGACTTTGCCCCATTGAGGGGCCAATAGGCGGGGCCATGTATTGTAAGATCTTGGAGGAGAACCTTCTTCCCTCATCCAGAACACTGAAGATGGGTCATGGATGGGTCTTCCAGCATGACAATGACCCTAAACATATCGCCAAGGCAACAAAGGAGTGGCTCAAGAAGAAGCACATTAAGGTTACGGAGTGGCCTAGCCAGTCTCCAGACCTTAATCCTATAGAAAATGTATGGAGGAGCTGAAACTTCGAGTGGCCAAGAAACCTTCAGGATTTAGAGAAGATCTGTAGAGAAGAGAGGAGCAAAATCCCTCCTGAGATGTGGAAACCTGATCACCACCTACAAGAAACGTCCGACCTCTGTGATCACCAACAAGGGTTTCTCCACCAACTACTAAGGGGATCAAATACTTATTTTACTCACTGAACTCCATTTATAACATTTGTATTGTGTGATTTTTCTGGATTTTTGGTTGATATTCTGTCTCTATGATAACAATTATAGACCTTCATTTCTATGTAAGTGGGCAAAACCTACACAATCTGCAGGGGAGACGATCGTTATTTTCCCCCCTCTGTATATATATATATACACACAGTATACACACACAGTATATACACAGACCCCCCCCCCCGGGATGAGCCCCCCGCTCTGTCCAATCACGGTGTCTCTGGATTGCGTTGTCTATGGTGAGCGCGGCAGTGAAGGGGTTAATGGTTGCGCTATGAATGGCGGGCGGCGTTGGAGGCGATTTGATGGCGTCTCTCGTAGGGCTGATTATCTTTCCGCCTTCAGCGCACATCTGTCAGCGTTCTCTTTATCTGCGTCGGAGCTGAAGGTCACCTCAGAGGACGACGTCTTCTTCTGCTCCGAGCTCCGCACAGCCGGCGCCTTCATTAGGAATTCTCGCAGGATGCAGAGAGATTACACAGAAAAAGGAAAGTAACAGCCCAATGAGCAGTCAGATTTCTCTCAGATTTGGCCGAATGTCAGCTGCACTCTGATTGGCTGCTATGGGGCGCTGTGTACCGATATAACTCTGTGTAGCAAAGTCCCGGGGCCCCTGGGGGCCAATGGTGACCTCCAGGGACAGCGGATATCCTTCTATATAGAGGGGGTTACAAGGCATTGTGGGTGAGATATGCAAATATATTTATTGTCTCTTAAACAGAACAGTGGGAGAGGGTTAGGGCCAGGACACCCTTTAGTAGATGCAATGATAATTGTCAGGGAAAGGCCTCCAGCTGGACACCACATCTTCCTGAGTCGGACCGCCGTCTCCTATGGCAACAATCTGTAACAGTTCCTAACAAAGGTTGTAATGAACTCCTTCAGTTCTTCCACAATCTCCTCCTGTAGATCTTCACTCAGCTGAGCTCCTCGTCTCTCTCATTAGACTTCCTGACCCAATGTCACTGGATCCGCCCAACTTCCTCAAGTGTCACCCCCGCTTCCCTGCTGGGTCCCTGGCATGGCACACAAGGCTGCTCCACAAGTGTCACCCCCGCTTCCCTGCTGGGTCCCTGGCATGGCACACAAGGCTGCTCCACAAGTGTCACCCCCGCTTCCCTGCTGGGCCCCTGGCTTGGCACTCACAGATACTCAAGTGTCACCCCCGCTTCCCTGCTGGGTTCCTGGCATGGCACTCACAGATACTCCTCAAGTGTCACCCCCACTTCCCTGCTGGGTCCCTGGCTTGGCACACAAGGCTGCTCCACAAGTGTCACCCCCGCTTCCCTGCTGGGCCCCTGGCTTGGCACTCACAGATACTCCTCAAGTGTCACCCCCGCTTCCCTGCTGGGTTCCTGGCATGGCACTCACAGATACTCCTCAAGTGTCACCCCCGCTTCCCTGCTCAGTCCCTGGCTCGGCACACAAGGCTGCTCCACAAGTGTCACCCCCGCTTCCCTGCTGGTCCCTGGCTTGGCACACAAGGCTGCTCCACAAGTGTCACCCCCGCTTCCCTGCTGGGCCCCTGGCTTGGCACTCACAGATACTCCTCAAGTGTCACCCCCCGCTTCCCTGCTGGGTTCCTGGCATGGCACTCACAGATACTCCTCAAGTGTCACCCCCCGCTTCCCTGCTCAGTCCCTGGCTCGGCACACAAGGCTGCTCCACAAGTGTCACCCCCGCTTCCCTGCTGGTCCCTGGCTTGGCACACAAGGCTGCTCCACAAGTGTCACCCCCGCTTCCCTGCTGGGTCCCTGGCATGGCACTCACAGATACTCCTCAAGTGTCACCCCTGCTTCCCTGCTCAGTCCCTGGCTTGGCAAACAAGGCTGCTCCACAAGTGTCACCCCCGCTTCCCTGCTGGGTCCCTGGCATGGCACTCACAGATACTCCTCAAGTGTCACCCCTGCTTCCCTGCTCAGTCCCTGGCTTGGCAAACAAGGCTGCTTCACAAGTGTCACCCCCGCTTCCCTGCTGGGTTCCTGGCATGGCACTCACAGATACTCCTCAAGTGTCACCCCCGCTTCCCTGCTCAGTCCCTGGCTTGGCACTCACAGATACTCCTCAAGTGTCACCCCCGCTTCCCTGCTCAGTCCCTGGCTTGGCACTCACAGATACTCCTCAAGTGTCACCCCCGCTTCCCTGCTGGGTCCCTGGCTTGGCACTCACAGATACTCCTCAAGTGTCACCCCCGCTTCCCTGCTGGGTCCCTGGCTTGGCACTCACATATATTCCTCAAGTGTCACCCCCGCTTCCCTGCTCAGTCCCTGGCTTGGCACACAAGGCTGCTCCAAAGTGTCACCCCCGCTTCCCTGCTGGGTCCCTGGCTTGGCACTCACAGATACTCCTCAAGTGTCACCCCCGCTTCCCTGCTCAGTCCCTGGCTTGGCACACAAGGCTGCTCCACAAGGCTGCTTCCTCTATTTACCCTCTCTCCCTCTCCCCCGTTTCACCCCCTTCCTCTGCAACCCTCCGTCCCCCCTATTGCTCCCTCCCCTCTTCCACTGCCCCCGCTCCTCCTTTATCCCCCCTAACTTTCTCCCATCTCCCGCCCTTCTTTTATCCCCTATTCTCTCCCCCTCTTTCTTTATCCCCCCCCCCCCCCAGGCTCTGCACCCTGTGGAACATTCAGATGACACCGGCCATAAACTGTTCAGTCAGCAGGGGCTGATTTGTGTTACACATTTGTGAACACAGCCAAGAACTGCACAGGCACCAGGATTTATATGACTGTCATCTCTGAGCCAACATCTCAGTCCAGGAGATAGATGGCAAGCCTGGATGATGCCTGAACAAAGATGGCTCCATCGTTCCGGAGAGAACCATATGAAGGAATTGTCAGGGGGAGTTCTGTGATCTGTGTGAGAAATTCCTGGAAGGGGCCATTCCTTACATTAAGGTGCATTAAAAATAGTGAAGGGGGGGGGGTTGGAAGGGGGTAAAGAGGCAGCAAGAGCGTATCTTTTGCCCTGCCCCCCTTCCCATCCTTCAGAAGTTGTGATTGGAGAATCTTCCTCTCCATTCATATCCGATGCGGCGGAGGTCTTGGCGGTGGATGAGATGCGTTGAGCGGAGGGAAATCAGCGACTGACAAAGCTCTAATCAAGTGAGAAGGACCTCCGTTATCAAAGGTCAATGTGAGATGAGCCGAACGGCGGCAAATCTCAGCATCCAATCAGTGACATTCTTCCATAATTCATGGAGGAAACGTTTCCATGAATCCTCAATGATTGAAGGAATTATTCATCTCTCATGTTTATACCGTAAAGAAGAACTCCGGCGAATATTGAAGAGCCACCTCTAGATGAGTCTGTAGGAGCTCGTCTGACCTCGTAGATCGATCGCCGTCATTCTCCTCTTCTAGAGCTCTTCTCACAGAAGCATCTTTCCTAATCCCCCATCACTACGAGATCTCCCAATCCTTTGGAGAAGACCTCCATCACAACCAGATCTCCCAATCCTCTGGAGAAGACCTCCATCACAACCAGAGCTCCCAATCCTCTGGAGAAGACCTCCATCACAACCAGAGCACCCAATCCTCTGGAGAAGACCTCCATCACAACCAGAGCTCCCAATCCTCTGGAGAAGACCTCCATCACAACCAGAGCTCCCAATCCTCTGGAGAAGACCTCCATCACAACCAGAGCACCCAATCCTCTGGAGAAGACCTCCATCACAACCAGAGCTCCCAATCCTCTGGAGAAGACCTCCATCACAACCAGAGCACCCAATCCTCTGGAGAAGACCTCCATCACAACCAGAGCACCCAATCCTCTGGAGAAGACCTCCATCACAACCAGAGCACCCAATCCTCTGGAGAAGACCTCCATCACAACCAGAGCACCCAATCCTCTGGAGAAGACCTCCATCACAGCCGGAGCTCCCAATCCTCTGGAGAAGACCTCCATCACAACCAGATCTCCCAATCCTCTGGAGAAGACCTCCATCACTACCAGAGCACCCAATCCCCTGGAGAAGACCTCCATCACAACCAGATCTCCCAATCCTCTGGAGAAGACCTCCATCACAACCAGATCTCCCAATCCTCTGGAGAAGACCTCCATCACAACCAGAGCACCCAATCCTCTGGAGAAGACCTCCATCACAACCAGAGCCCCCAATCCTCTGGAGAAGACCCCCATCACAACCAGAACACCCAATCCTCTGGAGAAGACCTCCATCACAACCAGATCTCCCAATCCTCTGGAGAAGACCTCCATCACAACCAGATCTCCCAATCATCTGGAGAAGACCCCCATCACAACTAGAGCACCCACTACACTGGAGAACACCTCCATCACAACCAGAGCACCCAATCCTCTGGAGAAGACCCCATCACAACCAGAGGACCCAATCCTCTGGAGAAGCCCCCCATCACAACCAGAGCTCCCAATCCTCTGGAGAAGACCTCCATCACAACCAGAGCTCCCAATCCTCTGGAGAAGACCCCCATCACAACCAGATCTCCCAATCCTCTGGAGAAGACCCCCATCACAACCAGATCTCCCAATCCTCTGGAGAAGACCTCCATCACAACCAGATCTCCCACTCCTCTGGAGAAGACCCCCATCACAACCAGAGCACCCAATCCTCTGGAGAAGACCCCCATCACAACCAGAGTCCCCACTCCTCTGGAGAAGACCTCCATCACAACCAGAGCTACCAATACTCTGGAGAAGACCCCCATCACAACCAGAGCACCCAATCCTCTGGAGAAGACCCCCATCACAACCAGAGCACCCAATCCTCTGGAGAAGACCCCCATCACAACCAGAGTCCCCACTCCTCTGGAGAAGACCTCCATCACAACCAGAGCTACCAATACTCTGGAGAAGACCTCCATCACAACCAGATCTCCCACTCCTCTGGAGAAGACCTCCATCACAACCAGAGCACCCAATACTCTGGAGAAGACCTCCATCACAACCAGAGTCCCCACTCCTCTGGAGAAGACCTCCATCACAACCAGAGCTACCAATCCTCTGGAGAAGACCTCCATCACAACCAGATCTCCCAATCCTCTGGAGAAGACCTCCATCACAACCAGATTTCCCAATCCTCTGGAGAAGATCTCCATCACAACCAGAGCACCCAAATCCTCTGGAGAAGACCTCCATCACAACCAGAGTCCCCACTCCTCTGGAGAAGACCTCCATCACAGCCAGAGCACCCAATCCTCTGGAGAAGACCTCCATCACAACCAGAGTCCCCACTCCTCTGGAGAAGACCTCCATCACAACCAGAGCTCCCAATCCTCTGGAGAAGACCTCCATCACAACCAGATCTCCCAATCCTCTGGAGAAGACCTCCATCACAACCAGAGCTCCCAATCCTCTGGAGAAGACCTCCATCACAACCAGATCTCCCAATCCTCTGGAGAAGATCTCCATCACAACCAGATCTCCCAATTCTCTGGAGAAGACCTCCATCACAACCAGAGCACCCAATCCTCTGGAGAAGACCTCCATCACAACCAGAGCTACCAATACTCTGGAGAAGACCTCCATCACAACCAGAGCACCCAATACTCTGGAGAAGACCTCCATCACAACCAGAGTCCCCACTCCTCTGGAGAAGACCTCCATCACAACCAGAGCTCCCAATCCTCTGGAGAAGACCTCCATCACAACCATAGCTCCCAATCCTCTGGAGAAGACCCCCATCACAACCAGATCTCCCAATCCTCTGGAGAAGACCTCCATCACAACCAGAGCACCCAATCCTCTGGAGAAGACCTCCATCACAACCAGAGCCCCCAATCCTCTGGAGAAGACCTCCATCACAACCAGAGCCCCCAATCCTCTGGAGAAGACCCCCATCACAACCAGAACACCCAATCCTCTGGAGAAGACCCCCATCACAACCAGAGCACCCAATCCTCTGGAGAAGACCTCCATCACAACCAGAGCTCCCATTCCTTTGGAGAAGACCTCCATCACAACTAGAGCTTCAATTCCTCTGAAGAAGACCTCCATCACAACCAGAGCTGTGATGGAAGGTGAGGAGCCGGTGTCCATCAGGATGCAGAGGAATAGAGCTTATTAAAAAAAAAAATGAATACCCGTTCTTTTAAATATTGGCATTTGAGCATATTTGAGGTGAGGTCAGGCAGAAAAGGAAGGAGCCGCTGTGCTTCAAAGAGGATGAGCGATATTCTTATATATATATATTCGGATGCTCCCAGAGACTGGAAAGATCTGCAAGATTGGGGCATCAATGGATTTCGGGTGGGTGTGTTGCCCTGGACTGTAAGGTTGTGCTCCTAGATCTAAGTACCAGCACCACCCTCCATAGAATATATGGAACATGGACATCATGGTACCGGCACCACCCTCCATAGAATACATGGGACTTGGACATCATGGTACCAGCACCACCCTCCATAGAATATATGGAACTTGGACATCATAGTACCAGCACCACCCTCCATAGAATACATGGGACTTGGACATCATGGTACCAGCACCACCCTCCATAGAATACATGGGACTTGGACATCATGGTACCAGCACCACCCTCCATAGAATACATGGGACTTGGACATCATGGTACCAGCACCAGCCTCCATAGAATACATGGAACATGGACATCATGGTACCAGCACCATCCTCCATAGAATACATGGGACTTGGACATCATGGTACCAGCACCACCCTCCATAGAATACATGGGACTTGGACATCATGGTACCAGCACCATCCTTCATAGAATACATGGGACTTGGACATCATGGTACCAGCACCATCCTTCATAGAATACATGGGACTTGGACATCATGGTACCAGCACCACCCTCCCCCCATAGAATACATTGGACTTGGACATCATGGTACCAGCACCACCCTCCCCCCATAGAATACATTGGACTTGGACATCATGGTACCAGCACCACCCTCCCCCCATAGAATACATTGGACTTGGACATCATGGTACCAGCACCACCCTCCCCCCATAGAATACATGGGACTTGGACATCTTAGTACCAGCACCACCCTCCATAGAATATATGGGACTTGGACATCATGGTACCAGCACCACCCTCCATAGAATATATGGGACTTGGACATCATGGTACCAGCACCACCCTCCATAGAATATATGGGACTTGGACATCATGGTACCAGCACCACCCTCCATAGAATATATGGGACTTGGACATCATGGTACCAGCACCCGACCCCCCCCCCCTATAGAATACATAATGGATATTATGGTACCAGCACAGCGCCACCCTTCATAAAATACCTGGAGCCCAGCTTGGGAATTTGGAGATATACTAAATGTCAGCCATGAATGAAGGAACCCTGAGAGTGGTAAGTTGGGGTATCGGTTTGGAGGTAAGTCGGTATCGGATTCTCAGGACAATAGTTGTAATGTGTATGTTGGAGATCTGAGAAGAATCTGTTGTCCTTGTTGATGTTTCTGGTCCAGGAAAGTTCTATGAAATATCATTTACCTCCATGTGAGGTGTCTGGGGGGGGAAATGGCGGTTTTCCCCCAATATTCTAGGGGCGGAGTCCAGGACAAATGTTGGTGACGGGATGAAGACCCCCCATGTAGAAGGCCAGCCTCTGATCTGCGGTTGGATGAAGACCCCCATGTAGAAGGCCAGCCTCTGATCTGCGGTTGGATGAAGACCCCCCATGTAGAAGGCCAGCCTCTGATCTGCGGTTGGATGAAGACACATTGGGGGCTCAGATTGTACTCAGAAGGTCGGTGGGAAGATCTCCATATAGAGAAGAGTTTTCCGCGTCGATCGAAGGTTCGGCTCGTGGAACTTCGGGAAATCTCAGCCGATTCTTCAGTCCGTTTTCTCAGAAAGTCTTTTTATAGCTTCTGGAAAACAATCAGCCTGAAGGAATCCGGGACTTGGAGGGGAATTAGAAGTCAGACGTCTTCCAGGAGATTAAAATAAGCGATCGGCAGCGAGCCGAACCTTCCGGGGGGGATTAATCCCAAAGACAAGCTGGACCTTCCGGGAACCTCTGACATGGAATATACGAGGTCCGGATTTAAGAAGCACTCCGCCTTTTACCTCCGCTCCCAGCAACCGCTCTCCTCCTATAACATCAACACAAACAATACTCAGCACTGACAGTCCAATAGAAGACGACCATCTCCTCCTGTCCCCCGGCCGTCCCACAACGTCCCGCACTCCCAGCATGCTTTGCAGCTTCTCCTCCATTTCTAAGGACTACATATCCCATGGTACCTTGCTGATTCCTGCACTGACTCCGCCTCCTGAAACTCCTCCCCTCAGAAGGCGGGCTCTGTGAAAGGTGTGATACCACAGTGCCTACTCGCAGGGTACAGTCATGACACTGTCATGATGTCACCATCCCGCCTCTCCACCTCATCCAATCAGAGAATGCTTTGTATTCATCATGAGGATGCAATGAACGGCCGATTCACAATGCAGCACCGGACCCAGAGGCAGTGGAGATCAGTGTAATAGCAGAGTAGTGACAGTGTATTAGTGATAGGGGGATCCCACATGTATACATACAGTGCCGGGAAAAACTATTCATACCCCTTGAAATCCCCCACATTTTGTTACATCCAAAAACATAAATGTATTTTATTGGGATTTTATGTGATGGACCAACACAAAGTGTCACATAATTGTGAAGTGGAAGGAAAATGATACAAATAAATATGTGAAAAGTGTGGGGGGGGGGGGATTTGTATGGCGCCCCCTGGAGTCAATACTTTGTAGAACCCCCCTTTCTCTACAAGTCTTTTTGGGGGTGTCTCTACCAGCTTTGCCCATCTAGAGAGGACATTTCTGCCCATTCTTCTTCTTTGTAGAATATCTCAAGCTCTGTCAGATTGGATGGAGAGCGTCTGTGAACAGCAATTTTCAAGTCTTGCCACAGATTCTCGATGTGATTTAGGTCTGGACTGTGACTGGGCCATTCTAACACATGAATATGCTTTGATGTAAACCATTCCATTGTAGCTCTGGCTGTATGTTTCGGGTCGTTGTCCTGCTGGAAGGTGACCCTCCCCCCCCAGTCTCAAGTCTTTTGCAGACTCTAACAGGTTTTCTTCTAAGATTGTCCTGTATTTGTCTCCATCCATCTTCCCATCAACTCTGACCAGCTTCCCTGTCCCTGCTGAAGAAAACCATCCCCACCACATGAAGCTGCCACCACCATGTCTCACGGTGGGGATGGTGTGTTCAGGGGGATGGGCAGTGTTAGTTTCCCCCACACACAGCGTTTTGCTTTTAGGCCATAAAGTAGAATTTTGGTGTCATGTGAGCAGATCACCTTCTTCCACATGTTTGCTCCCCTCCCCCACATGGCTTCTCACAAACTACAAACAGGACTTCTTCTGACTTTCTTTCTCCAATGAAAAGTAGCAAAAGAAAAGAAGAAATAAGTGGAGGGCTACATGAAATGGGACCTTGTAGGCTGGGCTAGTGAGGGTTAAATTATTTCCTGAAGTTAACTTGAGCTCCCAGGTGATTGGTCAGAGCGCTGTGAGGGGGAGGGCAGAGAGGAGGTGCAGACCTCCGATACGTGTCTGCCCCTGCCCTCCTCTGCGGATCGATGGCTGCAGCTGGCAGGATGACTGAGCAACTCAGAGTAATGGCAGAGACTATGGGCAGCCATCCCCAGCGGGTCGCAGACACAGCGTGCCCACCGGAGCGATACAGCCCATCCGGGTCCCCTCGAGCTCCGCATGGCTGGGGGGGGGGCTTAGGCTATCACCCTCAGACACCGCCGGCTCCACTGCCATTGGTGGGACCCGGGGACGGTGCCGGGAGGACGCCTCGGCGGGGGCAGGGCCAGACGGAACGGCGGCGCAGTACATCCCCACCCCCGGCTTCCATCCGTGCACCAGGGGGAGGGCAGCACCATCCCTGGTGGATGTTTCACTAGAGATGGCGGTTCAGCGGGGGAGGAAGCGCACAGGACCGGGCCCATCCACCAGGGCGGCCGGTGTCACCCACGTACCCGGATCCAGCCGGGATCCAAGGGCCACAGTGGAAGGGAGGAGAAGCAAGGCCCCTCCCACTACCGTGGGGTTGAAGAAGTCACACACTGCCGCGGCCGAACTTCTAATGATCGGACTTCCAATGATCGGACTTCTAATGGTCGGACTTCCAATGATCGGACTTCTAATGATCGGACTTCCAATGATCGGACTTCTAATGGTCGGACTTCCAATGATCGGACTTCCAATGATCGGACTTCCAATGATCGGACTTCCAATGATCGGACTTCCAATGATCGGACTTCCAATGATCGGACTCATAATGATCGGACTCATAATGATCGGACTCGTTATGATCGGACTTCTAATGATCGAACTTCTAATGATCGGACTTCCAATGATCGGACTTCCAATGATCGGACTTCTAATGATCGGACTTCTAATGATCGGACTTCTAATGATCGGACTTCTAATGATCGGACTTCCAATGATCGGACTTCTAATGATCGGACTTCTAATGATCGGACTTCCAATGATCGGACTTCCAATGATCGGACTTCTAATGATCGGACTCCTAATGATCGGACTTCTAACGTTCCCACGTTTTCTCTTCTTCCATCTCCTTCATTGTTTATTTTCTGTAATAACTTCTCTGCCTGAACTGCTAAATATATCCCAGAATTCATCGGTAAAATGTCACAAAGCCATCGTTTTCTCATCCTGCGTCTCCAGGATCACAATGTGCGCAAATATTCTATTTATAGGAGGCACCACGGCATTTTCTCTGTTTTCTTTCTAACTTTCTCACAGCACTCTGAAGTCATGGAAGGATTAAGAGTTAGACGTGCCCGGGCACACTGAGAACCAGCCAGGGATGTGAGCTCCACGCTCTGGAGGTATTCTGATTGGAGGGAGAGGGCGGCTGCACCGCCTGGGAACCTCCCAGGAGACCAATCATGAATGAGGTGACCAGAAAGTTTGCAGGTCAAGGAAACCTGTACTGAAATAAATCTCATCACTCAACCGTCACTAAGGGTGCGAGAGGCCTGACCGTCCTTGGCTGAAGGAGTCTTTGATCCAAACAAGCATGCAGCAAGTGAAGTCATAACTCCTGATTGGCATGCTTGTTGTGGGTTAGTGACTCCAACTGCTGTTGTGTCACAGGCTTGCCACATTTTCTGGTGCAGGTCCTCCATGTGCAAAGCCAGGTGGTAATGGAGCACCTGTACTTTTTAACCTGTTCCTGTCCAGCATAGGTTTGTCTGTTTAGACCGAGGTACTATGGGCACGGGACCTTCCCCTAAACGCCATTGCAGAGGCACCTCCAGGAGGGCCCAGCACCACCCAGTAGCCCATTCCATCCTCTGCCATATGGCACTGGACCCCAATAGTCCTCGCCCACCACTTCCTCATTTCCAGAAGACGTTCCCATCTAGAGGTTGGGAGGAGGAGACCAGATAGTCAAAGTCCCTGGACTATTTTCTGAAGTGAAGTGGATTTACATATTTACATCCTATTGGGGAGACATTCCTTAGATGAGAACAGCAGAGATGCTGAAGAATGGCTCATACCATTAGGGGTTTTGTCAGAGTCCTAAATCTCATGACAAAGGGATGCGAGTAGTCCCCTCCCTCCCTCCCTTCCTCCCTTTCTTCCTTCCTTCCCTCCCTCCCTTCCCTCCCTTTCCCCTCCCTCCCTCCTTCCTCCCTCCCTCCCTCCTTCCTTCCTCCTCCCTCCCTTCCTTCCTTCCTTCCTTCGTTCCTCCCTTCCTTCCTCCCTCCATTCAGTCCTTCCTTCCTTCCTTCCTCCCTCCATTCAGTCCTTCCTTCCTTCCTCTCCTCCCTCCCTTCCTCCCTTTCTTCCTTCCTCCCTTCCCTTCCTTCCTCCCTCCCTCCCTTCCTTCCTCCCTTTCTTCCTTCCTCCCTCCCTTCCTCCCTTCCTCCCCTCCCTCCCTTCCTTCCTCCCTCCCTTCCTTCCTCCCTTTCTTCCTTCCTCCCTCCCTTCCTTCCTCCCTCCCTCCCTCCCTCTCTCCCTTCCTCCCTTTCTTCCTTTCCTCCCTCCCTCCTTCTTTCTTCCTCCCTCCCTTCCTTCCTCCCTCCCGTCCTTCCTTCCTCCCTCCCTCTTCCTTCCTTCCTTCCTTCGTTCCTCCCTTCCTTCCTCCCTCCATTCAGTCCTTCCTTCCTTCCTCCCTCCCTCCCTTCCTTCCTTCCTTCCTTCCTCCCTCCATTCAGTCCTTCCTTCCTTCCTCCCTCCCTCCCTTCCTCCCTTTCTTCCTTCCTCCCTCTTCCTTCCTTCCTCCCTCCCTCCCTTCCTTCCTCCCTTTCTTCCTTCCTCCCTCCCTCCCTTCCTCCCTTCCTCCCTCCCTCCCTTCCTTCCTTCCTCCCTCCCTCCCTCCCTCCCTTCCTTCCTCCCTTTCTTCCTTCCTCCCTCCCTTCCTTCCTCCCTCCTTCCTTCCTCCCTCCCTCCCTCCCTCCC
Source organism: Lithobates sylvaticus (assembly GCA_028564925.1). NCBI lineage: Eukaryota > Metazoa > Chordata > Amphibia > Anura > Ranidae > Lithobates > Lithobates sylvaticus. Next base: position 881,823 of record CM053028.1, on the reverse strand, counting down.
TCCCTCCCTTCCTTCCTTCCTCCCTCCCTTCCTTCCTTCCTTCCTTCCTCCCTTCCTTCCTCCATTCAGTCCTTCCTTCCTCCCTCCCTCCCTTCCTTCCTTCCTTCCTTCCTTCCTTCCTTCCTTCCTTCCTTCCTTCCTTCCTTCCTTCCTCCATTCAGTCCTTCCTTCCTCCCTCCCTCCCTCCCTCCCTTCCTCTTCCTTCCTTCCTCCCTCCCTCCCTTCCTTCCTCCCTCCCTCCCTTCCTTCCTCCCTCCATTCAGTCCTTCCTCCCTTCCCCCCTCCCCTCCCTTCCTTCCTTCCTTCCTTCCTTCCTCCCTTCCCTCCCTTCCCTCCCTTCCTTCCTTCACCCCTCCCTTCCTCCCTTCCTCCCTCCCTTCCTTCCTCCTCCCTTCCTTCCTCCCTTCCTTCCTTCCTTCCCTTCCTTCCTTCCTTCCCTTCCTTCCTTCCTTCACCCCTCCCTCCCTTCATCCCTCCCTCCCTCCCTTCCTTCCTCCCTTCCTTCCCTCCCTTCCTTCCCTCCCTTCCTTGCCTTCCTTCACCCCTCCCTCCCTTCATCCCTCCCTCCCTCCCTCCCTCCCTTCCTTCCTTCCCTTCACTCCCTTCCTTCCTCCCTCCCTTTCTTCCTTCCTCCCTCCCTTTCTTCCTTCCTCCCTCCCTTCCTTCCTCCCTCCCTTCCTTCCTCCCTCCCTTTCTTCCTTCCTCCCTCCCTTTCTTCCTTCCTCCCTCCCTTCCTTCCTCCCTTCCTTCCTTCCTCCCTCCCTCCCTTCCTTCCTTCCTCCCTTCCTTCCTCCCTCCATTCAGTCCTTCCTCCCTTCCCCCCTCCCTCCCTTCCTTCCTTCCTTCCTTCCTCCCTTCCCTCCCTTCCTTCCTTCATCCCTCCCTCCCTCCCTCCCTCCCTTCCTCCCTCCCTTCCTTCCTTCCTCCCTTCCTTCCCCTCCCTCGCTCCCTCCCTTCCCTTCCCTCCTTCCTAGAGGATTAGAGCATCAATAATTACATAATTTCATGCCATCTCATAACCAACTCTCCAGGTGGACTCCTGCCAGACTATTTCTACAGAACCCTCACCCAAGATGCCCCACACTGGCGGGGCACAAGTGCCACCTCCTCACTATCTATGGTGCCGTCAATGGCATCCTCTCCCGGTCTTCTTCCAAGTCTAAAGTCTTTTGACTTCAGCCAAGGATGACAAAATTCCCAACCATGTGGATAGGAGTTTCATCATCCCATCGTCTCTATACTCCCATCATCTCATCGTCTCTATACTCCCATCATCCCATCGTCTCTATACTCCCATCATCTCATCGTCTCTATACTCCCATCATCCCATCGTCTCTATACTCCCATCATCTCATCGTCTCTATACTCCCATCATCCCATCGTCTCTATACTCCCATCATCTCATCGTCTCTATACTCCCATCGTCCCATCGTCTCTATACTCCCATCGTCCCATCGTCTCTATACTCCCATCGTCCCATCGTCTCTATACTCCCATCATCCCATCGTCTCTATACTCCCATCATCCCATCGTCTCTATACTCCCATCATCCCATCGTCTCTATACTCCCATCATCTCATCGTCTCTATACTCCCATCATCTCATCGTCTCTATACTCCCATCATCTCATCGTCTCTATACTCCCATCATCCCATCGTCTCTATACTCCCATCCCATCGTCTCTATACTCCCATCATCCCATCGTCTCTATACTCCCATCATCTCATCGTCTCTATACTCCCATCCCATCGTCTCTATACTCCCATCATCCCATCGTCTCTATACTCCCATCATCTCATCGTCTCTATACTCCCATCATCCCATCGTCTCTATACTCCCATCATCCCATCGTCTCTATACTCCCATCATCCCATCGTCTCTATACTCCCATCATCCCATCGTCTCTATACTCCCATCATCCCATCGTCTCTATACTCCCATCATCCCATCGTCTCTATACTCCCATCATCCCATCGTCTCTATACTCCCATCATCCCATCGTCTCTATACTCCCATCATCTCATCGTCTCTATACTCCCATCATCTCATCGTCTCTATACTCCCATCTCATTGTCTCTATACTCCCATCTCATCGTCTCTATACTCCCATCATCCCATCGTCTCTATACTCCCATCATCTCATCGTCTCTATACTCCCATCATCCCATCGTCTCTATACTCCCATCATCCCATCGTCTCTATACTCCCATCATCCCATCGTCTCTATACTCCCATCATCTCATCGTCTCTATACTCCCATCATCTCATCGTCTCTATACTACCATCCCATCGTCTCTATACTCCCATCATCTCATCGTCTCTATACTCCCATCATCCCATCGTCTCTATACTCCCATCATCTCATCGTCTCTATACTCCCATCTCATTGTCTCTATACTCCCATCTCATTGTCTCTATACTCCCATCATCTCATCGTCTCTATACTCCCATCATCTCATCGTCTCTATACTCCCATCGTCTCATCGTCTCTATACTCCCATCGTCTCATCGTCTCTATACTCCCATCGTCTCATCGTCTCTATACTCCCATCGTCTCATCGCCTCTATACTCCCATCGTCCCATCGTCTCTATACTCCCATCGTCCCATCGTCTCTATACTCCCATCGTCCCATCGTCTCTATACTCCCATCATCCCATCGTCTCTATACTCCCATCATCCCATCGTCTCTATACTCCCATCATCCCATCGTCTCTATACTCCCATCATCTCATCGTCTCTATACTCCCATCTCATTGTCTCTATACTCCCATCATCCCATCGTCTCTATATTCCCATCATCCCATCGTCTCTATACTCCCATCGTCTCTATACTCCCATCATCCCATCGTCTCTATACTCCCATCATCCCATCGTCTCTATACTCCCATCATCCCATCGTCTCTATACTCCCATCGTCTCTATACTCCCATCATCCCATCGTCTCTATACTCCCATCATCCCATCGTCTCTATACTCCCATCATCCCATCGTCTCTATACTCCCATCGTCTCTATACTCCCATCATCCCATCGTCTCTATACTCCCATCGTCCCATCGTCTCTATACTCCCATCGTCCCATCGTCTCTATACTCCCATCATCCCATCGTCTCTATACTCCCATCATCCCATCGTCTCTATACTCCCATCATCCCATCGTCTCTATACTCCCATCATCCCATCGTCTCTATACTCCCATCGTCTCATCGCCTCTATACTCCCATCGTCCCATCGTCTCTATACTCCCATCGTCCCATCGTCTCTATACTCCCATCGTCCCATCGTCTCTATACTCCCATCGTCCCATCGTCTCTATACTCCCATCATCCCATCGTCTCTATACTCCCATCATCCCATCGTCTCTATACTCCCATCATCCCATCGTCTCTATACTCCCATCATCTCTATACTCCCATCATCCCATCGTCTCTATACTCCCATCGTCCCATCGTCTCTATACTCCCATCATCTCATCGTCTCTATACTCCCATCTCATTGTCTCTATACTCCCATCATCCCATCGTCTCTATACTCCCATCATCTCATCGTCTCTATACTCCCATCATCCCATCGTCTCTATACTCCCATCTCATTGTCTCTATACTCCCATCATCCCATCGTCTCTATACTCCCATCGTCTCTATACTCCCATCATCCCATCGTCTCTATACTCCCATCATCCCATCGTCTCTATACTCCCATCATCCCATCGTCTCTATACTCCCATCGTCTCTATACTCCCATCATCCCATCGTCTCTATACTCCCATCATCCCATCGTCTCTATACTCCCATCATCCCATCGTCTCTATACTCCCATCGTCTCTATACTCCCATCATCCCATCGTCTCTATACTCCCATCATCCCATCGTCTCTATACTCCCATCATCCCATCGTCTCTATACTCCCATCATCCCATCGTCTCTATACTCCCATCATCTCATCGTCTCTATACTCCCATCTCATTGTCTCTATACTCCCATCATCTCATCGTCTCTATACTCCCATCTCATTGTCTCTATACTCCCATCTCATTGTCTCTATACTCCCATCATCCCATCATCTCTATACTCCCATCATCTCATCGTCTCTATACTCCCATCATCCCATCGTCTCTATACTCCCATCGTCCCATCGTCTCTATACTCCCATCTCATTGTCTCTATACTCCCATCATCCCATCATCTCTATACTCCCATCATCTCATCGTCTCTATACTCCCATCATCCCATCGTCTCTATACTCCCATCATCCCATCGTCTCTATACTCCCATCATCCCATCGTCTCTATACTCCCATCATCCCATCGTCTCTATACTCCCATCATCCCATCGTCTCTATACTCCCATCGTCCCATCGTCTCTATACTCCCATCCCATCGTCTCTATACTCCCATCATCTCTATACTCCCATCATCCCATCGTCTCTATACTCCCATCATCCCATCGTCTCTATACTCCCATCATCCCATCGTCTCTATTAATATTGTTAAACTTCTGTGAGATTCTAGTGATGGGGATTGGATGTACCTTACAGTAAGTGGTCATTAGTGAGAAGTCCATATAAGAGCGTCATTGAGGCTCTGCAGAGGGCCCGGGCCTGCGGCTGGCATGACGGGCAGCAGATGGTGCTCTCCGCATGTGTGCCGCTAATCGCTGAAATAAATGAGTCTCAGGACAGGTCTGCATAGAAGAGGTCAGTGTGACCTTCTCCTCTCCGAGATCACGGCGATCGATTCACCACGAAGGCCCTCAGATCCTTCAATGTTATAAAAAGTATTAAAGAGTTATAAAGCTACAAAGTATCAAACAGCTGCTGGGGGGGAGGGGGAGGAAGGGGGAGGGGGAGGAGGGGGGGGGAGGGGGAGGGGGGAGGTAAATGAATCACCCAACCCCCTACAAATACCCCGACTTGTCTCCTCCGAGGGACCCGTCACAAGGATCGTACTATTATTATTATTATTGGATACGACGATCGCTGGATTTACAGTCAGTTGTTCGGTGGAATCCTCTGAATTATGTTAATATTTTGGACATTTCTTTATATTGGAGAATCAATGAGACAAATTTTGAGGATTCCATAGATAGTGCCCGGCAACGGGGATGATGTCACCAGCAGATGGGTTCCAGTATCTCCAGCAGATGGGTTCCAGTATCACCAGCAGATGGGTTCCAGTATCACCAGCTGATGGGTTCCAGTATCTCCAGCAGATGGGTTCCAGTATCACCAGCAGATGGGTTCCAGTATCACCAGCAGATGGGTTCCAGTATCACCAGCAGATGTGTTCCAATATCACCAGCAGATGGGTTCCAATATCACCAGCAGATGGGTTCCAATATCACCAGCAGATGGGTTCCAGTATCACCAGCAGATGGGTTCCAGTATCACCAGCAGATGTGTTCCAGTATCACCAGATGTGTTCCAGTATCACCAGCAGATGGGTTCCAGTATCAGCAGCAGATGGGTTCCAGTATCAGCAGATGGGTTCCAGTATCACCAGCAGATGGGTTCCAGTATCACCAGCAGATGGGTTCCAGTATCACCAGCAGATGGGTTCCAGTATCACCAGCAGATGTGTTCCAATATCACCAGCAGATGGTTTCCGGTATCACCAGCAGATGTGTTCCAGTATCACCAGATGTGTTCCAGTATCACCAGATGGGTTCCAGTATCACCAGCAGATGGGTTCCAGTATCACCAGCAGATGGGTTCCAGTATCACCAGCAGATGGGTTCCAATATCACCAGCAGATGGGTTCCAATATCACCAGCAGATGGGTTCCAGTATCACCAGCAGATGGGTTCCAGTATCACCAGCAGATGTGTTCCAGTATCAGCAGATGGGTTCCAGTATCACCAGCAGATGGGTTCCAGTATCACCAGCAGATGGGTTCCAGTATCACCAGCAGATGTGTTCCAATATCACCAGCAGATGGTTTCCGGTATCACCAGCAGATGTGTTCCAGTATCACCAGATGTGTTCCAGTATCACCAGATGGGTTCCAGTATCACCAGCAGATGGGTTCCAGTATCACCAGCAGATGGGTTCCAGTATCACCAGCAGATGGGTTCCAGTATCACCAGCAGATGGGTTCCAGTATCACCAGCAGATGGGTTCCAGTATCACCAGATGGGTTCCAGTATCACCAGCTGATGTGATCCAGCATCACCAGCAGATGTGTTCCAGTATCACCAGAAGATGGGTTTCAGTATTTCCAGCTGGTGTTTTCCAGTATCACCAGCAGATGTGTTTCAGTATCACCAGCAGATGTGTTCCAGTATCACCAGATGTGTTCCAGTATCACCAGATGGGTTCCAGTATCACCAGCAGATGGGTTCCAGTATCACCAGCAGATGGGTTCCAGTATCACCAGATGGGTTCCAGTATCACCAGCAGATGGGTTCCAGTATCACCAGCAGATGGGTTCCAGTATCACCAGCAGATGGGTTCCAGTATCACCAGATGGGTTCCAGTATCACCAGCTGATGTGATCCAGCATCACCAGCAGATGTGTTCCAGTATCACCAGAAGATGGGTTTCAGTATTTCCAGCTGGTGTTTTCCAGTATCACCAGCAGATGTGTTTCAGTATCACCAGCAGATGGGTTCCAGTATCACCAGCTGATGTGATCCAGCATTACCAGCAGATGTGTTCCAGTATCTCCAGCTGATGGGTTCCAGTATCACCAGCAGATGGGTTCCAGTATCACCAGCAGATGGGTTCCAGTATCAGCAGATGGGTTCCAGTATCTCCAGCAGATGGGTTCCAGTATCTCCAGCAGATGGGTTCCAGTATCACCAGCAGATGGGTTCCAGTATCACCAGCAGATGGGTTCCAGTATCACCAGCAGATGGGTTCCAGTATCACCAGCAGATGGGTTCCAGTATCACCAGCAGATGGGTTCCAATATCACCAGCAGATGGGTTCCAATATCACCAGCAGATGGGTTCCAATATCACCAGCAGATGGGTTCCAATATCACCAGCAGATGGGTTCCAGTATCACCAGCAGATGTGTTCCAGTATCACCAGATGTGTTCCAGTATCACCAGCAGATGGGTTCCAGTATCAGCAGCAGATGGGTTCCAGTATCAGCAGATGGGTTCCAGTATCACCAGCAGATGGGTTCCAGTATCACCAGCAGATGGGTTCCAGTATCACCAGCAGATGGGTTCCAGTATCACCAGCAGATGTGTTCCAATATCACCAGCAGATGGTTTCCGGTATCACCAGCAGATGTGTTCCAGTATCACCAGATGTGTTCCAGTATCACCAGATGGGTTCCAGTATCACCAGCAGATGGGTTCCAGTATCACCAGCAGATGGGTTCCAGTATCACCAGCAGATGGGTTCCAATATCACCAGCAGATGGGTTCCAGTATCACCAGCAGATGGGTTCCAATATCACCAGCAGATGGGTTCCAATATCACCAGCAGATGGGTTCCAATATCACCAGCAGATGGGTTCCAGTATCACCAGCAGATGGGTTCCAGTATCACCAGCAGATGTGTTCCAGTATCAGCAGATGGGTTCCAGTATCACCAGCAGATGGGTTCCAGTATCACCAGCAGATGGGTTCCAGTATCACCAGCAGATGTGTTCCAATATCACCAGCAGATGGTTTCCGGTATCACCAGCAGATGTGTTCCAGTATCACCAGATGTGTTCCAGTATCACCAGATGGGTTCCAGTATCACCAGCAGATGGGTTCCAGTATCACCAGCAGATGGGTTCCAGTATCACCAGATGGGTTCCAGTATCACCAGCAGATGGGTTCCAGTATCACCAGCAGATGGGTTCCAGTATCACCAGCAGATGGGTTCCAGTATCACCAGCAGATGGGTTTCAGTATCACCAGATGGGTTCCAGTATCACCAGCTGATGTGATCCAGCATCACCAGCAGATGTGTTCCAGTATCACCAGAAGATGGGTTTCAGTATTTCCAGCTGGTGTTTTCCAGTATCACCAGCAGATGTGTTTCAGTATCACCAGCAGATGTGTTCCAGTATCACCAGATGTGTTCCAGTATCACCAGATGGGTTCCAGTATCACCAGCAGATGGGTTCCAGTATCACCAGCAGATGGGTTCCAGTATCACCAGATGGGTTCCAGTATCACCAGCAGATGGGTTCCAGTATCACCAGCAGATGGGTTCCAGTATCACCAGCAGATGGGTTCCAGTATCACCAGATGGGTTCCAGTATCACCAGCTGATGTGATCCAGCATCACCAGCAGATGTGTTCCAGTATCACCAGAAGATGGGTTTCAGTATTTCCAGCTGGTGTTTTCCAGTATCACCAGCAGATGTGTTTCAGTATCACCAGCAGATGGGTTCCAGTATCACCAGCTGATGTGATCCAGCATTACCAGCAGATGTGTTCCAGTATCTCCAGCTGATGGGTTCCAGTATCACCAGCAGATGGGTTCCAGTATCACCAGCAGATGGGTTCCAGTATCAGCAGATGGGTTTCAGTATCTCCAGCTGATGTGTTCCAGTATCACCAGCAGATGTGTTCCAGTATCACCAGCAGATTTGTTCCAGTATCACCAGCAGATGTGTTTCAGTAACACCAGCAGATGTGTTCCAGTATCACCAGCAGATGTGTTCCAGTATCTCCAGCTGATGTGTTCCAGTATCACCAGCAGATGTGATCCAGCATCACCAGCAGATTTGTTCCAGTATCACCAGCAGATGTGTTTCAGTATCACCAGCAGATGTGTTTCAGTATCACCAGCAGATGTGTTCCAGTATCACCAGCAATAGATCATCAGAAAGGTAACAGTGAAATAGATGACAAGATCCAGCCGTACCCCCCGACAGAAGGATAAACAAACCATAAAAAGTCCATTATTTATATGAAGAAAATAATACATAACTTGAAGAATTTTTTGTATCTATCCCTTTATGTGGCCAACCTTAGTATGAGTGATATAGTTCTACGTGCCATAAGTACCAGTACTGTATACATACTATATAGACTGGTCTGTACAGATCTAATGATCTCTATACTCAGGATTTACAATGATTCTAATTATCAATCCTAAAAAGGGGGGGGGGGATGTTGTCCCCCTCCTTGTTCTCTGACCCCCCTTTCTAAGAGTTGGATGGGGGGGTCACAGAAGGAGGTTCAGCTCTTAGGCACACATTTCATAGGCCGATGTGTCTGGAGATGCTCCCGGCCCGCAGACAGGACTCTGCTGTGTGGTAGAGCTGTGTGAATCTCAGAACTGGATGTACAGGAATACAATCTCATCTCCCATACATGTATATTATGGGATTATTCAGCCGTATAACCGGAGTTCTGCTTTAATGTCCGCGTTCCTCCCGTCCTTCCACCATCCATCTCGTCTCTGTAAGTGAGTTACATGGAGGACGATCGATAAATCACATGAAGGTCACTCTGGGCAGGACATTACCTTCATATAGATTTATATCTAATTGTCATCTGTCCGGGGGAGGGGGGGCTGTAGTATTGGTGCGCCCCACCCCCCTCCACATCCGCGCTGCAATGAAACATCGATCGTTAGGGAAACACGCGCCTTGTTGATTGTCGGTGGATCGCTCGCTAACGGTGAGATCTCTGGAGATGGAAAGGCGTTGAGCTGTGGGATGTGTTACACGCCATCAGCCAGTCCCAGAAAATGCTGAGTGCCTGGCACAGCAGAATGTCTATTGCTGGGAATGATAAACACTTGGGGGCGGTGACATTCATATTATGGGAGGAGTCTGGTTCGGCCTATTTATTAAAGTGGAACCGCCATTAAAACTCATTTCAATCTGATCAAAATGTCTATAATATGTAATACACGGCATAGTGTATAGAGTGCGGGGGTCAGGACTATGTAATATACACAGCATAGTATATAGAGTGCGGGGGTCAGGACTATGTAATACACAGCTTAGCGTATAGAGTGCGGGGGTCAGGACTATGTAATATACACAGCATAGTATATAGAGTGCGGGGGTCAGGACTATGTAATACACAGCTTAGCGTATAGAGTGCGGGGGTCAGGACTATGTAATACACAGCTTAGCGTATAGAGTGCGGGGGTCAGGACTATGTAATACACAGCTTAGCGTATAGAGTGCGGGGGTCAGGACTATGTAATACACAGCTTAGTGTATAGAGTGCGGGGGTCAGGACTATGTAATACACAGCATAGTGTATAGAGTGCGGGGGTCAGGACTATGTAATACACAGCATAGCGTATAGAGTGCGGGGGTCAGGACTATGTAATACACAGCATAGCGTATAGAGTGCGGGGGTCAGGACTATGTAATACACAGCTTAGCGTATAGAGTGCGGGGGTCAGGACTATGTAATACACAGCTTAGCGTATAGAGTGCGGGGGTCAGGACTATGTAATACACAGCATAGTGTATAGAGTGCGGGAGTCAGGACTATGTAATACACAGCATAGTGTATAGAGTGCGGGGGTCAGGACTATGTAATACACAGCATAGTGTATAGAGTGCGGGGGTCAGGACTATGTAATACAGAGCCTAGCGTATAGAGTGCGGGGGTCAGGACTATGTAATACAGAGCCTAGCGTATAGAGTGCGGGGGTCAGGACTATGTAATACATAGCTTAGCGTATAGAGTGCGGGGGTCAGGACTATGTAATACACGGCATAGCGTATAGAGTGCGGGGGTCAGGACTATGTAATACACGGCATAGCGTATAGAGTGCGGGGGTCAGGACTATGTAATACAGAGCATAGCGTATAGAGTGCGGGGGTCAGGACTATGTAATACACAGCATAGTGTATAGAGTGCGGGGGTCAGGACTATGTAATACACGGCATAGTGTATAGAGTGCGGGGGTCAGGACTATGTAATACACAGCATAGTGTATAGAGTGCGGGGGTCAGGACTATGTAATACACGGCATAGTGTATAGAGTGCGGGGGTCAGGACTATGTAATACACGGCATAGTGTATAGAGTGCGGGGGTCAGGACTATGTAATACACGGCATAGTGTATAGAGTGCGGGGGTCAGGACTATGTAATATACACAGCACAGTGTATAGAGTGCGGGGGTCAGGCCTATGTAATACACAGCACAGCGTATAGAGTGCGGGGGTCAGGACTATGTAATACACAGCATAGCGTATAGAGTGCGGGGGTCAGGACTATGTAATACAGAGCCTAGCGTATAGAGTGCGGGGGTTAGGACTATGTAATACACAGCTTAGCGTAGAGAGTGCGGGGGTCAGGACTATGTAATACACAGCATAGCGTATAGAGTGCGGGGGTCAGGACTATGTAATACAGAGCATAGCGTATAGAGTGCGGGGGTCAGGACTATGTAATACAGAGCATAGCGTATAGAGTGCGGGGGTCAGGACTATGTAATACAGAGCATAGCGTATAGAGTGCGGGGGTCAGGACTATGTAATACACAGCATAGTGTATAGAGTGCGGGGGTCAGGACTATGTAATACACAGCATAGCGTATAGAGTGCGGGGGTCAGGACTATGTAATACAGAGCATAGCGTATAGAGTGCGGGGGTCAGGACTATGTAATACAGAGCATAGCGTATAGAGTGCGGGGGTCAGGACTATGTAATACACAGCATAGTGTATAGAGTGCGGGGGTCAGGACTATGTAATACACAGCATAGCGTATAGAGTGCGGGGGTCAGGACTATGTAATACACAGCATAGCGTATAGAGTGCGGGGGTCAGGACTATGTAATACACAGCATAGTGTATAGAGTGCGGGGGTCAGGACTATGTAATACACAGCATAGTGTATAGAGTGCGGGGGTCAGGACTATGTAATACACAGCATAGTGTATAGAGTGCGGGGGTCAGGACTATGTAATACACAGCATAGTGTATAGAGTGCGGGGGTCAGGACTATGTAATACACAGCATAGTGTATAGAGTGCGGGGGTCAGGATTATGTAATACACAGCATAGTGTATAGAGTGCGGGGGTCAGGACTATGTAATACACAGCATAGTGTATAGAGTGCGGGGGTCAGGACTATGTAATACACAGCATAGTGTATAGAGTGCGGGGGTCAGGACTATGTAATACAGAGCATAGCGTATAGAGTGCGGGGGTCAGGACTATGTAATACAGAGCATAGCGTATAGAGTGCGGGGGTCAGGACTATGTAATACACAGCATAGTGTATAGAGTGCGGGGTCAGGACTATGTAATACACAGCATAGTGTATAGAGTGCGGGGGTCAGGACTATGTAATACACAGCATAGTGTATAGAGTGCGGGGGTCAGGACTATGTAATACACAGCATAGTGTATAGAGTGCGGGGGTCAGGATTATGTAATACACAGCATAGTGTATAGAGTGCGGGGGTCAGGACTATGTAATACACAGCATAGTGTTTGTGTTGTGCACCAAATGCCTTTACAAACTTAGATATTACCTTGTAAAAGGAGCTGTGCGAGGGGCTCTGGCAGGCTACACCCTCTACAGGAGGGGCGGAGACAAGACCTTTCACCCTGCACAAGGAGAGAGAGAGCAGAGCTATGGGAGGGGCCAAGAAGGCTCCACCCACTAAAGGAGGTGGCCGAGACAAGACCAGTCCCCCTGTACAAGGAGAGAGGGCCGCAGTGGGCGGTCTTTATTACAGGAAGTCTCACACTGGATTACTGCACAGATCTGGGAGAAGATTCTAGAAGAAGTCACATGACCGATGGATTTATTACCCCGAGAATGAGCTGTAGAGGAAAGGTACGGAGATGTGAAGTAGCGCCCCCCATTGGTTGTTTTGTAGGTGGCGATAAATGGGAACATTATGTCAATTCTATAAAAATAAACGCAGCGTGCGATTCTAGGAAGGAATCTCATGTGGGAATAGAAATCTGAAGCCACATTGTCCTGCAGATCATTGGTGGTGAGACGTCTCCCCCGTGGTCTCCTCCCCCGTGGTCTCCTCCGCCGCGAGGTCCCACATTTACAAATACAAAGCTTCCTTTCGGGATTCATGTCCGCCGAAATCCTCACAATCCTTTCCTCCGAGTGAAACCTTCCGGACGGACGCCGGGAGATCCAACAAAGGACTTCAGTAGGGTAGTAGTGCAGCGATGGGTAGTAGCGCAGCGATGGGTAGTAGCGCAGCGATGGGTAGTAGCGCAGCGATGGGTAGTAGCGTAGCGATGGGTAGTAGCGTAGCGATGGGTAGTAGCGCAGCGATGGGTAGTAGCGCAGCGATGGGTAGTAGCGCAGCGATGGGTAGTAGCGCAGCGATGGGTAGTAGTAGTGCAGCGATGGGTAGTAGTAGTGCAGCGATGGGTAGTAGCGCAGCGATGGGTAGTAGCGCAGCGATGGGTAGTAGCGCAGCGATGGGTAGTAGCGCAGCGATGGGTAGTAGCGCAGCGATGGGTAGTAGCGCAGCGATGGGTAGTAGTTGAGTAGATCTCAGTTAGATAAAGACACATTGGTGTCCATGGGTCACGGGTAAGTACCGGGGGAGGGGATGGGGTAATTACCTACATGGCAGCACACGTGGGGATACCCCAGGCAGATGGACGCCGCCCTGGATTGGTGCCAGGAGAGGAGAATTGCGCCCCCTTTCACACATACGGAACGATCGTTTCATCCGTCACATTTTTAAAAAGAAATAACGGATAAAGTTTCCAGTCCTCAACCCCTCGAGTCCCGGAGACATTTTTTCATGTTTGTCCCATAGAGACGCATTGATGTGTGAGCTGAACCCTCCTACCCTACAATAAGCCAGACTGACTGTCAATTTGAAGATTTGTTAACAAAACCGGGGGGGGGGGGGTGAAAAGTATTGAGAGAAAACAAATACAGAGACATATAATCAGTATATGAAGTATACAGGAATACAAGAGGTGAGGCTGTAGATGGCGATTAGTAATTCTCACCAGCGATGCTGCATTTAGGGGGTGCAAGTTTTGTGCTCTGATCTCCGGTTCCTTCTTTCAGTCTCTAAGATGGAGTTTGAGCTCCCAGGATGCACCTGTTTCTCTTCCTTAGACTGAAGAATGATGGGAATTTTTGTTAAAGGTGAAAAGGTTCTAGTTTCTGCAAAAACAGTAAATTTCCCACTGTCTCCACCTTGTGGTCAAATCTGATATTGCAGGCAAAACAACATAAATAATGGCTGCAGAACATTGTCGGTTCCTCAGCCGCCGATGGAGGAAATCGGACGGTCCGGATGTGGGAAAAAGTATTTGCTACAATTTTCCGCTTTCACTTCCCTCCAGGAACACAAATCAGTGAAAACTCGACAAGTGCGATTCGTTTCCTACATTCGGGAGGATCCGAAATACGAAATTTCGTTTACGGATTTCGGATCCAAATTCCGTTACAAAGGAAACGTGACGGGTGTTTTGTTGACCAATCAGAGGTTGGGGGTTGGGAAAAAGACCTTTTATAATCTGGGAGTGGGAGGGGCTAATATCGATGGGAGACAAAATAAGAAGAACGTTCATTAATTACGATTATTCGTTATGATGAAGATAAAAACCCAGAAAGTCATCACAGCACAGGGATGGGGGGAGCCCCTCATAATGAGCACAGGGATGGGGGGAGCCCCTCATAATGAGCACAGGGATGGGGGGAGCCCCTCATAATGAGCACAGCACAGGGATGGTGGGAGCCCCTCATAATGGGCACAGGGATGGGGGGAGCCCCTCATAATGGGCACAGCACAGGGATGGGGGGAGCCCCTCATAATGAGCACAGCACAGGGTTGGGGGAGCCCCTCATAATGGGCACAGCACAGGGATGGGGGGAGCCCCTCATAATGAGCACAGCACAGGGATGGGGGAGCCCCTCATAATGGGCACAGCACCGGGATGGGGGGGGGGCCCTCATAATGGGCACAGCACAGGGATGGGGGGAGCCCCTCATAATGGGCACAGCACAGGGATGGGGGGGGGCCCTCATAATGGGCACAGCACAGGGATGGGGGGAGCCCCTCATAATGGGCACAGCACAGGGATGGGGGAGCCCCTCATAATGGGCACAGCACAGGGATGGGGGGGGGGGCCCTCATAATGGGCACAGCACAGGGATGGGGGGAGCCCCTCATAATGGGCACAGCACAGGGATGGGGGGGGGCCCTCATAATGGGCACAGCACAGGGATGGGGGGAGCCCCTCATAATGGGCACAGCACAGGGATGGGGGAGCCCCTCATAATGGGCACAGCACAGGGATGGGGGGGGGGCCCTCATAATGGGCACAGCACAGGGATGGGGGGGGCCCTCATAATGGGCACAGCACAGGGATGGGGGGAGCCCCTCATAATGGGCACAGCACAGGGATGGGGGGAGCCCCTCATAATGGGCACAGCATGGGGATGGGGGGAGCCCCTCATAATGGGCACAGCACAGGGATGGGGGGGGCCCTCATAATGGGCACAGCACAGGGATGGTGGGAGCCCCTCATAATGGGCACAGCACAGGGATGGGGGAGCCCCTCATAATGGGCACAGCATGGGGATGGGGGGAGCCCCTCATAATGGGCACAGCACAGGGATGGGGGGGCCCTCATAATGGGCACAGCACAGGGATGGGAGGAGCCCCTCATAATGGGCACAGCACAGGGATGGGGGGGGCCCTCATAATGGGCACAGCACAGGGATGGGGGGAGCCCCTCATAATGGGCACAGCATGGGGATGGGGGGAGCCCCTCATAATGGGCACAGCACAGGGATGGGGGGAGCCCCTCATAAAGGGCACAGCACAGGGATGGGGGGGGGCCTCATAATGGGCACAGCACAGGGATGGGGGGAGCCCCTCATAATGGGCACAGCACAGGGATGGGGGGTGGCCCTCATAATGGGCACAGCACAGGGATGGGGGGAGCCCCTCATAATGGGCACAGCACAGGGATGGGGGGAGCCCCTCATAATGGGCACAGCATGGGGATGGGGGGAGCCCCTCATAATGGGCACAGCACAGGGATGGGGGGGGGGGGGCCTCATAATGGGCACAGCACAGGGATGGGAGGAGCCCCTCATAATGGGCACAGCACAGGGATGGGGGGAGCCCCTCATAATGGGCACAGCACAGGGATGGGGGGGGGGGCCCTCATAATGGGCACAGCACAGGGATGGGGGAGCCCCTCATAATGGGCACAGCACAGGGATGGGGGGAGCTCCTCATAATGGGCACAGCACAGGGATGGGGGAGCCCCTCATAATGGGCACAGCACAGGGATGGTGGGAGCCCCTTATAATGGGCACAGCACCGGGATGGTGGGAGCTCCTCATAATGGGCACAGCACAGGGATGGGGGGATGAGAACACTGACCACAGGGGGGGCGCTCTCTCGCCATTGCCGCCATTTGAAGAAACAATCAGTGTTCTCTGATTGGACTGAGTGCAGATGTTGAATTCCTGGAGAGAGGTCATACCTGGACACGGATTATACCTGGACACGGATCATACCTGGACACGGATCATACCTGGACACGGATCATACCTGGACACGGATCATACCTGGACACGGATTATACCTGGACACGGATCATACCTGGACACGGATCATACCTGGACACGGATCATACCTGGACACGGATTATACCTGGACACGGATTATACCTGGACACGGATTATACCTGGACACGGATTATACCTGGACACGGATCATACCTGGACACGGATCATACCTGGACACGGATCATACCTGGACACGGATTATACCTGGACACGGATCATACCTGGACACGGATCATACCTGGACACGGATTATACCTGGACACGGATTATACCTGGACACGGATTATACCTGGACACGGATCATACCTGGACACGGATCATACCTGGACACGGATTATACCTGGACACGGATCATACCTGGACACGGATCATACCTGGACACGGATCATACCTGGACACGGATTATACCTGGACACGGATCAGACCTGGACACGGATCAGACCTGGACACGGATTATACGTGGACACGGATCATACCTGGGCACGGATTATACCTGGACATGGATCATACCTGGACACGGATTATACCTGGACACGGATCATACCTGGACACGGATCATACCTGGACACGGATCATACCTGGACATGGATAATACCTGGACACGCATCATACCTAGACACGGATTATACCTGGACACGCATCATACCTGGAGACAGATCAGACCTGGACACGGATCAGACCTGGACACGGATCATACCTGGACACGGATAAGACCTGGACACGGATAAGACCTGGACACGGATTATACCTGGACACGGATCATACCTGGACATGGATCATACCTGGACACGGATCATACCTGGAGTTCAGCTTTAGGAACAACAAAAGCGTTTTCAGTGAATGTTATTTAACTCCGCCTCCTCTTAAATCCCAACTCCACCTCCTCATATGTCACAGCTCCACCTCTTCACAACTAGCACAGACACTCCCACCTTCAGCCTGATATAAAATTGCAGCTGCTGTGCAGAGGAAGATGGAAACCCACTGAGATGAATTATAGACAATGATACTCACCACACAATCTTTTTATTAGTAGGGATCGAGGATTTTAATGGGATCAGTTTCCCTGTTGGGTAGATTTGGGGCCCACATTGGTACATTTATATAGCGCCGGTATTGAAGGCTTGTCTTCTGCTGAGCAATCGCTGGAACATCGGAGCAATAATTCTCAGCCCATCATTCATAGTTAATGCTAAACTGAAAACCTATAAAGGCTTTTAAAGCGCCACCTATGGACAATTTTGGGTACTGAAGTTTTTCTTGCAGTTTCACGCACACAATTATAGATCTTGGCACGTTGGGTATTACTTGTCACAACCTCATCTTTTATATTTTACCTAAAAATTGTTTGTTTGTGTGCATGAAAATGTATTTTAATTGCTTTTTCCTGAAAATATGCGTTAGATAAACGGCTGCGCAAATCTCGTGCAACATAAAAAATTCCAATGGCCACCATGTGATGAAAAAAAAGTTTGGGAAAAGAATGCTTTACATTGTAAAAATATAACGTTGCACCCCCCCCCCATACCTGGAGAGAGATCATACCTGGAGAGAGATCACACCTGGAGAGAGATCATACCTGAGAGAGATCATACCTGGAGAGAGATCATACCTGAGAGAGATCATACCTGGAGAGAGATCATACCTGAGAGAGATCATACCTGAGAGAGATCATACCTGGACACACATCATACCTGGAGAGAGATCATACCTGGAGAGAGATCATACCTGGAGAGAGATCATACCTGGAGAGAGATCATACCTGGAGAGAGATCATACCTGGAGAGAGATCATACCTGGAGAGAGATCATACCTGGAGAGAGATCATACCTGGAGAGAGATCATACCTGAGAGAGATCATACCTGGAGAGAGATCATACCTGGAGAGAGATCATACCTGGGAGAGATCATACCTGGAGAGAGATCATACCTGGAGAGAGATCATACCTGGAGAGAGATCATACCTGAGAGAGATCATACCTGGAGAGAGATCATACCTGAGAGAGATCATACCTGAGAGAGATCATACCTGGAGAGAGATCATACCTGAGAGAGATCATACCTGGAGAGAGATCATACCTGGAGAGAGATCATACCTGGAGAGAGATCATACCTGAGAGAGATCATACCTGGAGAGAGATCATACCTGGAGAGAGATCATACCTGGGAGAGATCATACCTGGAGACAGATCATACCTGGAGAGAGATCATACCCGGAGAGAGATCATAGCTGGAGAGAGATCATAGCTGGAGAGAGATCATACCTGGAGAGAGATCATACCTGGAGAGAGATCATACCTGGAGAGAGATCATACCTGGAGAGAGATCATACCTGAGAGAGATCATACCTGGGGAGAGATCATACCTGGAGAGAGATCACACCTGGAGAGAGATCATACCTGGAGAGAGATCACACCTGGAGAGAGATCATACCTGGAGAGAGATCATACCTGGAGAGAGATCATACCTGAGAGAGATCATACCTGGAGAGAGATCATACCTGGAGAGAGATCATACCTGGAGAGAGATCATACCTGAGAGAGATCATACCTGGAGAGAGATCATACCTGAGAGAGATCATACCTGGAGAGAGATCATACCTGGAGAGAGATCATACCTGGAGAGAGATCATACCTGGAGAGATCATACCTGGAGAGAGATCATACCTGGAGAGAGATCATACCTGGAGAGAGATCATACCTGGAGAGAGATCATACCTGGAGAGAGATCATACCTGGAGAGGGATCATACCTGGAGAGAGATCATACCTGGAGAGAGATCATACCTGGAGAGAGATCATACCTGAGAGAGATCATACCTGAGAGAGATCATACCTGGAGACAGATCATACCTGGAGAGAGATCATACCTGGAGAGAGATCATACCTGGAGAGAGATCATACCTGGAGAGAGATCATACCTGGAGAGAGATCATACCTGGAGAGAGATCATACCTGGAGACAGATCATACCTGGAGAGAGATCATACCTGGAGAGAGATCATACCTGGAGAGAGATCATACCTGGAGAGAGATCATACCTGGAGAGAGATCATACCTGGAGAGAGATCATACCTGGAGAGAGATCATACCTGGAGACACATCATACCTGGAGAGAGATCATACCTGGAGAGAGATCATACCTGGAGAGAGATCATACCTGAGAGAGATCATACCTGGAGAGAGATCATACCTGGAGAGAGATCATACCTGGAGAGAGATCATACCTGGAGAGAGATCATACCTGGAGAGAGATCATACCTGGAGAGAGATCATACCTGGAGAGAGATCATACCTGGAGACACATCATACCTGGAGAGAGATCATACCTGGAGAGAGATCATACCTGGAGAGAGATCATACCTGGAGAGAGATCATACCTGAGAGAGATCATACCTGGAGAGAGATCATACCTGGAGAGAGATCATACCTGGAGAGAGATCATACCTGGAGAGAGATCATACCTGGAGAGAGATCATACCTGGAGACAGATCATACCTGGAGAGAGATCATACCTGGAGAGAGATCACACCTGGAGAGAGATCATACCTGGAGAGAGATCATACCTGGAGAGAGATCATACCTGGAGAGAGATCATACCTGGAGAGAGATCATACCTGGAGAGAGATCATACCTGGAGAGAGATCATACCTGGAGAGAGATCATACCTGGAGAGAGATCATACCTGGAGAGAGATCATACCTGGAGAGAGATCATACCTGGAGACAGATCATACCTGGAGAGAGATCATACCTGGAGAGAGATCATACCTGGAGACAGATCATACCTGGAGAGAGATCATACCTGGAGACAGATCATACCTGGAGAGAGATCATACCTGGAGAGAGATCATACCGGAGAGAGATCATACCGGAGAGAGGTCATACCTGGAGAGAGATCATACCTGGAGAGAGATCATACCTGGAGAGAGATCATACCTGGAGAGAGATCATACCTGGAGAGAGATCATACCTGGAGAGAGATCATACCTGGAGAGAGATCATACCTGAGAGAGATCATACCTGGACACACATCATACCTGGAGAGAGATCATACCTGTAGAGAGATCATACCTGGAGAGAGATCATACCTGGAGAGAGATCATACCGGAGAGAGGTCATACCTGGAGAGAGATCATACCTGAGAGAGATCATACCTGGAGAGAGATCATACCTGTAGAGAGATCATACCTGGAGAGAGATCCTGGATACCTGGAGAGAGATCATACCGGAGAGAGAGATCATACCTGGAGAGAGATCATACCTGGAGAGAGATCATACCTGGAGAGAGAGAGAGATCATACCTGGGGAGAGATCAGACCTGAGAGAGAGATCATACCTGGAGAGAGATCATACCTGGAGAGAGATCATACCTGGAGAGAGATCATACCTGGAGACAGATCATACCTGGAGAGAGATCATACCTGGAGAGAGATCATACCTGGAGAGAGATCATACCTGGAGAGAGATCATACCTGGAGAGAGATCATACCTGGAGAGAGATCATACCTGGAGAGAGATCATACCTGGAGAGAGATCATACCTGGAGAGAGATCATACCTGGAGAGAGATCATACCTGGAGAGAGATCATACCTGGAGAGAGATCATACCTGGAGAGAGATCATACCTGGAGAGAGATCATACCTGAGAGAGATCATACCTGGAGAGAGATCATACCTGGAGAGAGATCATACCTGGAGAGAGATCATACCTGGAGAGAGATCATACCTGGAGAGAGATCATACCTGGAGAGAGATCATACCTGGAGAGAGATCATACCTGGAGAGAGATCATACCTGGAGAGAGATCATACCTGGAGAGAGATCATACCTGGAGAGATCATACCTGGAGAGAGATCATACCTGGAGAGAGATCATACCTGGAGAGAGATCATACCTGGAGAGAGATCATACCTGGAGAGAGATCATACCTGGAGAGAGATCATAGCTGGAGAGAGAGATCATACCTGGAGAGAGATCATACCTGGAGACAGATCATACCTGGAGAGAGATCATACCTGGAGAGAGATCATACCTGGAGAGAGATCATACCTGAGAGAGATCATACCTGGAGAGAGATCATACCTGGAGAGAGATCATACCTGGAGAGAGATCATACCTGGAGAGAGATCATACCTGGAGAGAGATCATACCTGGAGAGAGATCATACCTGGAGAGAGATCATACCTGGAGACAGATCATACCTGGAGAGAGATCATACCTGGAGAGAGATCATACCTGGAGAGAGATCATACCTGGAGAGAGATCATACCTGGAGAGAGATCATACCTGGAGAGAGATCATACCTGGAGAGAGATCATACCTGGAGAGAGATCATACCTGGAGAGAGATCATACCTGAGAGAGATCATACCTGGAGAGAGATCATACCTGGAGAGAGATCATACCTGGAGAGAGATCATACCTGGAGAGAGATCATACCTGGAGACACATCATACCTGGAGAGAGATCATACCTGGAGAGAGATCATACCTGGAGAGAGATCATACCTGGAGAGAGATCATACCTGGAGAGAGATCACACCTGGAGAGAGATCACACCTGGAGAGAGACAAATCATACCTGGAGAGAGATCATACCTGGAGACAGATCATACCTGGAGAGAGATCATACCTGGAGAGAGATCATACCTGGAGAGAGATCATACCTGGAGAGAGATCATACCTGGGAGAGATCATACCTGGAGAGAGATCATACCTGGAGACAGATCATACCTGGAGAGAGATCATACCTGGAGAGAGATCATACCTGGACACACATCATACCTGGAGAGAGATCATACCTGGAGAGAGATCATACCTGGAGAGAGATCATACCTGGAGAGAGATCATACCTGGAGAGAGATCATACCTGGAGAGAGATCATAGCTGGAGAGAGAGATCATACCTGGAGAGAGATCATACCTGGAGAGAGATCATACCTGGAGAGAGATCATACCTGGAGAGAGATCATACCTGGAGACACATCATACCTGGAGAGAGATCATACCTGGAGAGAGATCATACCTGGAGAGAGATCATACCTGGAGAGAGATCATACCTGGAGAGAGATCATACCTGGAGAGAGATCATACCTGGAGAGAGATCATACCTGGAGAGAGATCATACCTGGAGAGAGATCATACCTGGAGAGAGATCATACCTGGAGAGAGATCATACCTGGAGAGAGATCATACCTGGAGAGAGATCATACCTGGAGAGAGATCATACCTGGAGAGAGATCATACCTGGAGAGAGATCAGACCTGGAGAGAGATCATACCTGGAGAGAGATCATACCTGGAGAGAGATCATACCTGGAGAGAGATCATACCTGGAGAGAGATCATACCTGGAGAGAGATCATACCTGGAGAGAGATCATACCTGGAGAGAGATCATACCTGGAGAGAGATCATACCTGGAGAGAGATCACACCTGGAGAGAGATCATACCTGGAGAGAGATCATACCTGGAGAGAGATCATACCTGGAGAGAGATCATACCTGGAGAGAGATCATACCTGGAGAGAGATCATACCTGGAGAGAGATCATACCTGGAGAGAGATCATACCTGGTGAGAGATCATACCTGGAGAGAGATCATACCTGGAGAGAGAGATCATACCTGCGAGAGATCATACCTGGAGAGAGATCATACCTGGAGAGAGATCATACCTGGAGAGAGATCATACCTGGAGAGAGATCACACCTGGAGAGAGATCATACCTGGAGAGAGATCATACCTGGGGAGAGATCATACCTGGAGAGAGATCATACCTGGAGAGAGATCATACCTGGAGAGAGATCATACCTGGAGAGAGATCATACCTGGAGAGAGATCATACCTGGAGAGAGATCATACCTGAGAGAGATCATACCTGGAGAGAGATCATACCTGGAGAGAGATCATACCTGGAGAGAGATCATACCTGGAGAGAGATCATACCTGGAGAGAGATCATACCTGGAGAGAGATCATACCTGAGAGAGATCATACCTGGAGAGAGATCATACCTGGAGAGAGATCATACCTGGAGAGAGATCATACCTGGAGAGAGATCATACCTGAGAGAGATCATACCTGGAGAGAGATCATACCTAAGAGAGATCATACCTGGAGAGAGATCATACCTGGAGAGATCATACCTGGAGAGAGATCATACCTGAGAGCGATCATACCTGGAGAGAGATCATACCTGAGAGAGATCATACCTGGAGAGAGATCATACCTGGAGAGAGATCATACCTGGAGAGAGATCATACCTGGAGAGAGATCATACCTGGAGAGAGATCATACCTGGAGAGAGATCATACCTGGAGACATATCATACCTGGAGAGAGATCATACCTGAGAGAGATCATACCTGGAGAGAGATCATACCTGGAGAGAGATCACACCTGGAGAGAGATCATACCTGGAGAGAGATCATACCTGGAGAGAGATCATACCTGGAGAGAGATCATACCTGGAGAGATCATACCTGGAGAGAGATCATACCTGGAGAGAGATCATACCTGGAGAGAGATCATACCTGGAGAGAGATCACACCTGGAGAGAGATCATACCTGGGAGAGATCATACCTGGAGAGAGATCACACCTGGAGAGAGATCATACCTGGAGACAGATCATACCTGGAGAGAGATCATACCTGGAGAGAGATCATACCTGGAGAGAGATCATACCTGGAGAGAGATCATACCTGGAGAGAGATCATACCTGGAGAGAGATCATACCTGGAGAGAGATCATACCTGGAGAGAGATCATACCTGGAGAGAGATCATACCTGGAGAGAGATCATACCTGGAGAGAGATCATACCTGGGGAGAGATCATACCTGAGAGAGATCATACCTGGAGAGAGATCATACCTGCAAAAAACGTAAAATTGTCCGGTAGACAAAGTGGAACCCGGAAAACACTTTTTGTTGTAGGGTTGCACAGAGAAGGGTTAGACCCCCTCCCCCCATCCCAGGTCTTCATTGTGTCCCCACTGGAGAGATTTCTCCTTCTGTTCTGATGGGGACACAGACTGGATTAGAATCCCGCCGGAGGATTTCACATCTCTTTGGCTTTGGTCGGAGGAAGCGATGAAGAGAGGTTCTCCATTTACTAAAGGCAAATAGACAGAGCAGTTGCTCCAAAGCTTAGTAATCAAGGGGAAGCTCTGCTGAGGGGAAGCTCTGCCAACTTTCATCATCCAATCATGTGCAAGCAAAAATGCATGTTTTTTATTCTCCTTGCACGTGATTGGCTATTCTTGGCATAGTGAAGCTTCACCACATTTACTAAGCTCTGGAGCAGAGCGCTCCGTCTATTTGCCTCTAGTACCCCCCTCCCCTCCCCCTATATGTGGGGAAGCGGAATGTTCTGAGTGAAGGATCCGAAGATATTTCTCCTCCAGGATAGAAGAGATGGGGGAAGGCCGGTGGCCGGTGATGTGATTTTTCCGTTTTCTTGGTGCTTACATTTCACAGGCCGCCTGTAATGCGTTGGCACCCGCCCAGCGCCGTGACTAACGCCAATAATCATCAGGTAAACAATATGGTGGCCTCTCGCTTCACACAAAGAAAAGCTTCTGACTCTTCATAGAAATGTCACATGGAGGTCACCGTGCCGTGCCAAGGGCTCCGACCATAGGAGTGCAGATCTTATGCAGGAGCAGAGCCTGGCCATTTTCCCAGGAAGCAACATGAATCATAGTGTGTGACCTGAACACTGACCTGTGAGCAGACTGGGGGGACAACATGGGGAACCCCCCAACACCACTGCTCCAGGACCTGACTGGGGGGACAACATGGGGAACGTGTCTCCAGATAGACCCCCCAACACCACTGCTCCAGGACCTGACTGGGGGGACAACATGGGGAACGTGTCTCCAGATAGACCCCCCAACACCACTGCTCCAGGACCTGACTGGGGGGACAACATGGGGAACGTGTCATCAGATAGACCCCCCAACACCACTGCTCCAGGACCTGACTGGGGGGACAACATGGGGAACGTGTCATCAGATAGACCCCCCAACACCACTGCTCCAGGACCTGACTGGGGGGACAACATGGGGACAACGTGTCTCCTGATAGACCCCCATGGGAACAACAACATGCTCCAGGACCTGACTGGGGGGGACAACATGGGGAACGTGTCTCCAGATAGACCCCCCCCCAACACCACTGCTCCAGGACAACCACCACTGCTCCAGGACCTGACAACATGGGGTGTCTCCAGATAACTCCTGGGACCTGACTGGGGGGACAACATGGGGAACGTGTCTCCAGATAGACCCCCCAACACCACTGCTCCAGGACCTGACTGGGGGGACAACATGGGGAACGTGTCTCCAGATAGACCCCCCAACACCACTGCTCCAGGACCTGACTGGGGGACAACATGGGGAACGTGTCTCCAGATAGACCCCCCCCAACACCACTGCTCCAGGACCTGACTGGGGGGACAACATGGGAAACGTGTCTCCAGATAGACCCCCAACACCACTGCTCCAGGACCTGACTGGGGAGACAACATGGGGAACGTGTCTCCAGATAGACCCTCAACACCACTGCTCCAGGACCTGACTGGGGGGACAACATGGGAAACGTGTCTCCAGATAGACCCCCCAACACCACTGCTCCAGAACCTGACTGGGGGGACAACATGGGGAACGTGTCTCCAGATAGACCCCCCAACACCACTGCTCCAGGACCTGACTGGGGGTACACCATGGGGAACGTGTCTCCAGATAGACCCCCCAACACCACTGCTCCAGGACCTGACTGGGGGGACAACATGGGAAACGTGTCTCCAGATAGACCCCCCAACACCACTGCTCCAGGACCTGACTGGGGGGACAACATGGAGAACGTGTCTCCAGATAGACCCCCCAACACCACTGCTCCAGGACCTGACTGGGGGGACAACATGGGGAAGGTGTCTCCAGATAGACCCCCCCAACACCACTGCTCCAGGACCTGACTGGGGGGACAACATGGGGAACGTGTCTCCAGATAGACCCCCCAACACCACTGCTCCAGGACCTGACTGGGGGGACAACATGGGGAACGTGTCATCAGATAGACCCCCCAACACCACTGCTCCAGGACCTGACTGGGGGGACAACATGGGGAACGTGTCATCAGATAGACCCCCCAACACCACTGCTCCAGGATCTGACTGGGGGTACAACATGGGGAACGTGTCTCCAGATAGACCCCCCCAACACCACTGCTCCAGGATCTGACTGGGGGGACAACATGGGGAATGTGTCTCCAGATAGACCCCCCAACACCACTGCTCCAGGACCTGACTGGGGGGACAACATGGGAAACATAGGCTCCAGGACCTGACTGGGGGGACAACATGGAGAATGTGTCTCCAGATAGACCCCCCACACCACTGCTCCAGGACCTGACTGGGGGGACAACATGGGGAATGTGTCAACAAAAAAAAAAACCAGATAGACCCCCCAACACCACTGCTCCAGAACCTGACTGGGGGACAACATGGGGAACGTGGATAGACCCCCCACACCACTGCTCCACCTGAACACATGGGGAACAAAAACGTGTCCTCCAATAGACCCCCCAACACCACCTGCTCCAGGACCTGACTGGGGGGACAACATGGGGAACGTGTCATCAGATAGACCCCCCACCACTGCTCCAGGACCTGACTGGGGGTACAACATGGGGAACATGTCTCCAGATAGACCCCCCAACACCACTGCTCCAGGACCTGACTGGGGGACAACATGGGGAACGTGTCTCCAGATAGACCCCCCAACACCACTGCTCCATCCTGACTGGGGGGACATGGGGAACGTGTCTCCAGCTAGACCCCCCAACACCACTGCTCCAGGACCTGACTGGGGGGACAACATGGGAACGTGTCATCAGATAGACCCCCCAACACCACTGCTCCAGGACCTGACTGGGGGGACAACATGGGAACGTGTCATCAGAT
Organism: Lithobates sylvaticus; assembly: GCA_028564925.1. Lineage (NCBI taxonomy): Eukaryota > Metazoa > Chordata > Amphibia > Anura > Ranidae > Lithobates > Lithobates sylvaticus. The sequence goes on along the minus strand of CM053028.1, from coordinate 854,418 downwards.
AGACCCCCCAACACCACTGCTCCAGGACCTGACTGGGGGACAACATGGGGAACGTGTCTGTCCCCCCCCAACACCACTGCTCCAGGACCTGACTGGGGGGGACAACAACACTCATCAGGACCCCTGCAACACCACTGCTCCAGGACCTGACTGGGGAGACAACATGGGAAACATGTCATCAGATAGACCCCCAACACCACTGCTCCAGGACCTGACTGGGGAACGTGTCTCCAGATAGACCCCCCAACACCACTGCTCCAGGACCTGACTGGGGGGACAACATGGGAAACGTGTCTCCAGATAGACCCCCCAACACCACTGCTCCAGGACCTGACTGGGGGGACAACATGGGAACGTGTCTCCAGATAGACCCCCCAACACCACTGCTCCAGGACCTGACTGGGGGGACAACATGGGAAACGTGTCTCCAGATAGACCCCCAACACCACTGCTCCAGGACCTGACTGGGGGGACAACATGGGGAATGTGTCTCCAGATAGACCCCCCAACACCACTGCTCCAGGACCTGACTGGGGGGACAACATGGGAAACGTGTCTCCAGATAGACCCCCCCAACACCACTGCTCCAGGACCTGACTGGGGGGACAACATGAGGGACGCATCTTGGGCTAGACACCACTGCCCTATGAAAGATTGGATGGACAATATGAAGGAAGCACCTGTAGATAGACCTCTGGACACCTGATTTGGGGGACAACATGAGGGATGCATCTGGGGCTAGACCCCCCTGACACATCTGCCCCATGACCAGAAGGGAGGGACAACATGAGGGACGTGTCTGAAGATAGAACTCCTGACACCACTGATCCATGAAAGCAACATGGATCATAGTGTGTGGACATAAACACTGACCTGGGACCAGACTGGGGGGACAACATGAGGGACGCATCTTGGGATAGACACCACTGAGCCATTGTCAGATTTGGGGGACATCCTGAGGGACACATCTAGGGCTTTATCCCCTGACACCTCTGCCCCTCGACCCGATAGGAGGGACAACATGAGGGACACGTCTTGGAATAGACCTCCGGACACCACTGATTCATGGAAGCAACACGGGTCATAGTGTGTGGACCTGAGGACTGCGCCAAGACAACATGAGGGACACATCTGAATCACCCCCAATACAAATACCCCCAAATCACCCCCAGTACCAATACCCCCAAATTACCCCCAGTACAAATACCCCCAAATCACCCCCCAGTGCAAATACCCCCAAATCACCCCCAGTACAAATACCCCCCAAATCGCCCCCAATACAAATATCCCCCAAATCACCCCCAGTACAAATACCCCCAAATCACCCCCCAGTACCAATACCCCCAAATCACCCCCAGTGCAAATACCCCCCAAATCGCCCCCAGTACAAATACCCCCCAAATCGCCCCCAGTACAAATACCCCCCAAATCACCCCCAGTACAAATACCCCCAAATCACCCCCCCAGTGCAAATACCCCCAAATCACCCCCAGTACCAATACCCCCAAATCACCCCCAGTACAAATACCCCCCAAATCGCCCCCCAGTACAAATACCCCCAAATCAACCCCCCAGTACAAATACCCCCAAATCACCCCCTAGTACAAATACCCCCAAATCAACCCCCCAGTACCAATACCCAAAATCTCCCCATTTTGGAAAGTAGATAGTCAGGTGACTTGTCTCATTTTTTGGGAAAATGAAGAATTTTCACATTTTCTAAAATGTTCAAACTTCCGTACATCCTGTCAGCAGTGCAGAACATCGTCATATAACGGGCGCCGCGCGGTGATCGGGACTGACTGGGGACAGCATGGAAAAAAAAAAAAATGTTTTTTTTTCTATTTTTTTTCTTGCATTTTTATTTACATGCTTTGACCAGAGCAATATATATATATATAATGTTACCAGAGCAACACTGGTGATCAGATTATTTTTTTATACACTATGATTGCTTATAGCAATAAATTCCACTGCTATAGGCAAAGATTTTTACTGAATAAAAGTGTGTCTTCATGGTGTATTGTGATCAGCTGTGATTGGCCACAGCTAATCACATGGTACAGATGGGCTGTGATTGGCCCTGTCTGTACAATTTAATTGCTGTGACCAATCACAGCTAGCAACACAATTATACACAATAGATGACATGAATCAACGTAATTCACTGTTTACAACTGCCATGTGATGTGCTGTGATTGGACACAGAGATAACATGGTACCGGCAGCGGGCCAGTACACTGATCAGTCATCTGCTGTGTCTGGTGGACATATCGGGTGACAGAGCGCACCGGAGCGCGGCACGTTTGTACTTCTCCTAAGAAGACAAAGAGATCCGCATGGAAGGCAGCTTGTGCTTCCTCAGAAGTACAGAACCCGGTGCTCTGGGAATTCTTTGTCATCTATTAAACCTTCAATTGGTAAAAAAAAGTCTGTATACCTCCAATATAACAAAGAGGACTAAGAACCCGAATATGTCACCAGGATCACCCGACACACATTACTTCTCTCCTCTCCTCTCTCTCTTTCTCTATGCTTTCCTCTCTCTTCTCCTTTTTGTCTCTCTCTCCCTCTCCTCTCCTCTCCTCTCCTCTTTCCTATCTCTCTCTTCTCCCCTCTCTCTCTTTCTCTCCTCTTCTGTTCTCTCTTTCTCTCTCTATACTTTTCTTCTTTCTCTCCTCTCTCCTCTCTCTCCCCTCTTCTCTCCTCTCGCTCTCCCTCTGTTTCTCATCTCCTCTCCTCTTTCCTCTCTCTCCCCCCTCTCTCTCTCTCTCTCTGTCCTTTCCTCTATCTCTCTTCTTCTCTCCTCTTTCTCTCTCTCCCCCCACTCTCTCTCTTCTCTCTCTTCCTTTCTCTCTCTCTCTCTCTCTCTCTCTCTCTCCCATCTCCTCTCCTCTCTCTTTCCCTCCTCTCCTCTCCTCTCTCTTCTCTCTCTCCTTCCCTATCTCTCTTTCTCTCTCTCTGTCTCTCTCTCTCTTTCTCCCATCTCCTCTCTCTCTTTCTCTCTCTCTCTCTCTCTCTCTCTCTCTCTCTCTCTCCATCTCCTCTCTCTCTCTTCCCTCTCCTCTCTCTCTTCTCCCCCTTCTCTATCTCTCTTTCTCTCTCTCTGTCTCTCCTCTCCTCCCCTCCCCTTCCCTCCCATCTCCTCTCTCTCTCTCTCTCTCTCCTCTCTCTCTCTCTCTCTCTCTCTCTCTCCCATCTCCTCTCTCTCTCTTTCCCTCTCTCTCCCCTCTTCTCTCTCTCCTTCCCTCTCTCTCTCTCTCCCCATCTCCTCTCTTCTCTCTCTTTCCCTCCTCTCCTCTCCTCTTCTTACTCTCTACTCCCAGTCACGTTACATTTGGACCCTCCAATCCATTGTAGGACATGGAGGTCTCCTCTAATCTCTGATAATCTCCTGGGAAAGGTCGCCTGTCCTCAGTCCTCGGGACGTCTTTTTTTGTCCCGCTCGGATTTCCCGCTCGGATTTCCCGCTCGGATTTTTCTTTAATAATAACTTTTCAGCGGATAATTTTTAGATGTATTTTCCCCGTTGTGCGATTTGCGTTTCTCCGGTTAAGTGGCGTCATTTCTTGGCTCAGTGGCTCCATCGAACGAATGGACAAGACACTAATGACTGCGAGTGTCAACCAAATCCGGCAGATGACTCACGAGGGTGACAGCGCCCGGCATTGTATTCAGAAACAAATTATCATTCAGTCAATCACGCTGCTCCACAACACAAGGCGCCACGCGTTGCCCCGGAAACCATTGATGAATCGCGCCTTAAAAACACCGCATGAATATTTAAGTAAAAGTGGAATGAAATCAGATGGGTGACGGGGGATATTTTTATACGTGGCGCGTCCTAATGGAGCGGACTGGGCGCATTCGCTGATCTCCATTTGTCAAACAAACCAACTGAAAAATAAAAGTCGCCATTGGACGGAGGGGCGGGGGATGGAGAAGTCTACATCGTCAAGGTCATCCTGCGGACAATGATGGTTTCCAGCACCATAACCTAGCTGTAGGGGGCAGTAGCGTTTTCTAACCAAAGTCCTTAAGCTTGGTCTTCCCGCTTTGTAGTCAAATATTCAAGAAGAAAGACGAAGTGTTTGGGGTCCGGGGGGGGTGTGATGATATATTGGGGGTCAGAAAACCGCCATTTTCTTCTATGTAATATAATGAATAAGTGTAATAATAAAGCTGAGGTAGAAGTTGTGAACCCAACATGAAATTTGCCCAGTTGGCGGGACGAAGTGCAGTGAAGATCGGAGGTCTTTTTCGAGCGCTGACAGAGAACACGTTAAAGAGGATTTTATTGAATGTTTTTCTTGACTCCAGTAGATTACAATCTGGTGGAAAACGTCGTTTTGAGTCTTCGGTTGGTCAAGAGAGGAGCGTTGGAGAAGGCGTCCGCCTAAGGGAGGCATTTTGTGATTTTTTTTAGTCTTTGCGGCCCAGAGCTGTCAGCTTCCACATCCCATTGGTAGATTCTGCATTACATGGTGGACAATTACCTCGGGGCCAAAACAGAGATGAAGAGCTTTCCAGCTGATGATCCACTGACTTACTGGGTCATGAGAATAGACCACTGGCCAGAACTTGCCCAATGTGCTATTGAGTTGTTGGGCTGCCCTGCATCCAGCGTGCTTTCAGAACGGGCATTCAGTGCTGCAGGAGGTTTTGTTACTGATCATAGAACATGTCTGTCCACAGACTCCGTGGACCGCTTGACTTTTATAAAAATAAATCAGTTCTGGATTACCAGCTATGAAGCACCTGATGCCGATGTCACTAATTACCGTATTTATCGGCGTATAACACGCACCTTTTTCCCCTTAAAATCAGGGGAAAATCGTGGGTGAGTGTTATACGCCGATCCCCCGCTGATTGTGAGCGGAGGAACGAGTGCCGCCCATATACATACAATAGCCGAGTGTACTCGGCTAGGCTCGGCTAGTTCCGCTCACAGTCACGCCCAGTCCCGCCCTATGATGGACATAACACAGGGACTGGGCGTGACCTTGAGCGGAGCTATCCGAGCCTAGCTGAGTACACTCGGCTATTATATGTATATGGGCGGCGCTCGGCTCCACTTATAGTCACGCCCAGTCCCGCCATTGGACCTGTGTTATGTCCATCATAGGGCGGGACTGGGCGTGACTGTGAGCGGAACTAGCCGAGCCTAGCTGAGTACACTGGGCTATTGTATGTATATGGGCGGCGCTCGGCTCCACTTATAGTCACGCCCAGTCCCGCCCTATGATGGACATAACACAGGGACTGGGCGTGACTTTGAGCGGAGCTATCCGAGCCTAGCCGAGTACACTCGGCTATTATATGTATATGGGCGGCGCTCGGCTCCACTTATAGTCACGCCCAGTCCCGCCATTGGACCTGTGTTATGTCCATCATAGGGCGGGACTGGGCGGGACTACAAGCGGAGCCGAGAAGAGCCGAGATACACAGGACCGGCTCTGCGTATCTCGCGGCACCATTTTCAAACTGCAGTGACACTGACATGTCACTGCAGTTTAACTGCAGCCTGGGTAAGGCTGCAAATTACACTGACAAGGCTGCAGATGGACACTGATAAGCAGGGGTCAAGTCCTGGGGAAAAAAGTGTGGGAACTCCCACCCAAGATCCACTCGTCCACCAAAAAAAATAAAAAATGATACGCTCATATGCACGAACGCTTCAAAAGTGGTATCACGAGAGGTCTGACTAAATGCAATCTCTTAGCAGCAGGGACCTGATCTACCTGTCAGCTAGCTGTGATTGACAGGTAGATTGAAGCGGAAGCTGTCATGGGGACCCCTACTGGCAATGCCTGAATGGTCAGGTGTGCGGCACTTACTATTGTGAGCTGTGTCGGCAGCTGCTGGTGTAGCACCTGCCACACAGCTCACATACTTCAAAGTCTTGCAGGACGCGGCTGCTAACGGGGAACTGAGTTCCTGTTGTGGAAAAAGTACAGGAACTTCATTCCCATGCGTTCCCGCAGGACTTGAGCCCTGCTGATAAGGCTGCAGATGGACACTGACAAGGCTGCAGATGGACACTGATAAGGCTGCATTGATGGACATTTAAATGTAAGGTTTTTTTTTCCTTAAAAATATTTTTTTCCTTAAAATTCCCTCCTAAAGTTGGTTCGCGTGTTATACGCCGATAAATACGGTAAGTCTTTTTTTGGGATGTGGAATCTCTGCAGGACTTCGAGGCTGCCGAGCTTTGAGGGTGTTTAATCATTTCATCTGGAAGAAGGTTTTTGGTGTCGGTTTCATGGGCACAATTAATACCCAAAGACCAATTTTACAGCAAGGCCAAGTCTGGCTTTCATCAAGAGTACCTCTATAGGGTTACGATGGGAAGTTGCCACAGACACCCAAAAAACTATTTTTAGGCACCGGTTACTTCTATCCGAAGTCAAAGTGACACCGGAATGTTTCCAAAGAATCTCTAATCTTGTTCCCAGTGCTCTACATTGTGACCTCATCACACACAGCGGCTCCACAGCTGTTGCTGAGCAAAATAAAGGCAGCTTGCAGGGAAAATTTTTTTTTTTTTTTTAGCTTTATAAATGCAATTATTGCTACAGCAGATTCTAGGCACGGTACAGATGTGCCACTTTACAGGTAGACTAAGGGGACCCCCCAGGCACTATATTTGAAGGAATTTTTCATTTTGGGAAAAAAACATGATTTTTTTTACAAACTTTCTTTTTCTTGATCCATGTCCCCCAGGGCAGGACCCGGACCCCTATAGCCCCTGTATGCCCAATTACTTGCATATAAGCCTTCAAAACGGGCACTTCTAATTTTTGACATTCGGGTCCCATTGACTTTAATGGGGTTCTTTATTCGGGTTCGAACTTTCGCGGTGTTCGGAAGTTCTGGTGCGATCAGATCAGGGGTTCGTTATTCGGGTCAGATCGGGGGTTCGTTATTCGGGTCCGAACTTTCGCGGTGTTCGGAAGTTCTGGTGCGATCAGATCGGGGGTTCGTTCAGCCCATCTCTACTGGTGGTCACACACTTACTGAACCAAAGACACCTTGAAAAAAGAAAATATCAAAGTTTTTCTTTCTAAAATTGTTAGAGGGGCTCCAGTAGGGGTGCGAGAATATCTGGGGGGGGGTCGGGGGGTTGGAGCCTGGAGTGGGGCCCATGTTGAGTGATTCTCTGGTCAGGTAATGGCTTTCTATGTAAGATGCAGGATAGGATATAACATTTCTTCCAGTAAGTGGTTTCCTCGTGCATACAAATGACATCATTACATACCACACATACATCATAAACAGACAATTTTTTTTTTAATTCGGGGACTATAAAATGACCCCGACAGTCATTGGAGCGCATGAAGTAAGACTCCGATTTATGGACAGTGTCAGATATTTATTGCCTGCGAGGGAAGATCAAACTTTCCCAAGAAAATCTCATCACACCATCCGTCACCGCCAGCCGTCTAGATATAATGTATATACGGCAGGAAATGTATACCTCCAACAGCCCATAAATCTCTGAATACAGGAAAGGATCACTTCTAAAATGGAAAATGTCACCAAGCTTTTGTCATAATAGAATTCCCAAAGTTTACCAAGTAGAAACTCTCAGACAGTGGGCTGGAAATAGAGAAAGGAACGATATAGTGTAGGTGAGATGATCAATGACTGATCATTCATGGTGCCTGAAGATGGTCTTCAAGAAGTCAGTGAGGGACTCAACTTAGAATGGAATCCCTTCTTCTGGAAAGTCCAACGTTAGACCCCATTCTTGAAAATAGAGAGAGGAACTATAAAGTGTAGGTGAGATGATCAATGACTGATCATTCATGGTGCCTGAAGATGGTCTTCAAGAAGTCAGTGAAGGACTCAACTTAGAATGGAATCCCTTCTTCTGGAAAGTCCAACGTTAGACCCCATTCTTGAAAATAGAGAGAGGAACTATGAAGAGTAGGGTTAGTTGGTCAATGACTGATCCTTCATGGTGCCCAAAGATGGTCTTCAAAATGTCAGTGGAGGACTCAACTAAGAATAGAATCCCTTCTTCTGGATAGTCCACTTTTAGACCCGTTTTGTGAACATACAGTAGAGAGATGAACTATAAAGAGTAGGGTGAGGTGTTTAATGATTGACGCTTCGTGGTGCTGGAAGGTGGTCTTTAGGAAGTCAGTGGAGTACGAATCGGGTTCCTTCTCCTGGAGTGAAAGTGTAAGGTTTGGTAAACTGTCCACATAGACATCACTTCTTCTCAAGTCATTGGGGGTGGGGTGGTCCTTACCGCTGCACTAAACTGCACACATGTAATAGTGTGAGAGTTCTGTTTAGTGTTAGCATTAGTAGAGGTATAGAACCCCCCCCCCCCCCCAGAATATCACAATGAACAATAAGTTGTTGAAATAAAAGGGTCAGGTAGCATTTTCTGTACATCGGGGTGCTCTGTCCATCCAAAATAAAACTTGTTTGTTGAACACAGGGCATCATTTAAAGGGGGCCCAAGGTGCAAGCCTGGGAAATCACGGAATGGATAGAGGTAGGTGGAGTTTGGGAAGGTCTTTATAGTTTAGAATGATGAACTTCAATGATTTTACACCGGTGTCCTTCCTTTATCATATATGTGTATGGCCTTCCACCAGGCAATGCTCCAATACACGCACCTACACCCCATGGCCAGCCAAAGCAATTGGCCGTTGTCCATTTCACACTCCTACCCTCCGTCTGCACGACTTTGCATCAGAACTCGGACCTTCTCCTTGGATCCTATCTTCTCTAATTCAGACTCATCTCCTGTTTGGATTTGTAACCTATAGTAGTGACCATGGGTGGCCAAGCTCATAGACTTCAGCAACAAGACACGGGGACATCTGAGTCCTGGCCAGTGCACCAAGCCTCAAGGCAAAACTCCGGACATTTGTCTGGATAGAGTGGGGGAGGTTTTGGAATCTCTGTCAGGTTTTTATTTGCCATCTTTGTCTCTATTGGGGAGATTTCCTCTAGTTTCATGTCCCGATGGATCATGTGTGATCAATGGTTGGATAAAAATGAGATAATCAATATGGAAGCCTTGAGAGACCAATAGGAAGGAGCAGAACCAGAGGCCTCATGGACTATGGATACATCAGACCTCCATCACTTCCCGACATTCCGACACAATAACAGCCTATAAAAGGTTTCCGCTTCCTCTTCTCATATTATGGGATATATTTACAGATCGGAATGTGAACTCTTCACACAATGAGAGACATGAACTGGTAAAGCGCATTCTATTAATAGAGGAGCGTTTCACACACTTCTAAATATAGGAAATATTCACTCAACAACAAGACTGATGTGCCGTCCCGGAATCCAATCAGGAAGCACACGGACCGCCATAGAGATTCTTCCCCGGAGAAATACATTTCATGGAGCTCATTATATTCTGGGTTCATCTCTAAGGCTTCATGCACACTGGAGCTCATAAACTGCAATTTATTGGCGTTTGGGCGTTTTTTTTAAAAGCCCATAAACTCAACTCTATGTTACCCTTTGTGTCTGTGCACACATGGACGTTTTTTAGCTTTAATGAGCAGTGGAGTTTATGGGCTTTTTTCTGAACGCTAGAAATTTGCGAAAGCCAAACGCTGATAAACGCTCATGAACGCGCGTTAATTAGCGTTCAGCGTTTTATTTTTTCAATGCATTGAGGGAGTTTGGAATACATTGTGGGATTTTTGGAGTGCCCTCTGTATTTTTATTAAAAACGCCCATAAACACTAACACTATAAAACGCTCATAAACGCTCATAAACGCTAGTACAAAATGCTGTTAAAAGCACATTTTTCAACCAGTGTTTTCTGCCAGCAATCTAGCGTCCAGAAAAAGCTTTTTTGAGCTTCGGTGTGCATGAAGCCTAATGCCGCGTACACACGGTCGGAATTCTCGTCGGAAAAAGCTCTGATGGTTTTCCCGTCGGAATTCTGACGGAATTTCGCTCAAACACGGTCACACCAAATTCCGACGTCAATAACACCACGACATACAACACGTTCTACGCTACTATAAAAGGGAAGTTTAATGCTTCCGAGCATGCGTCGGAAATTTTGCGTGTCGGAATTGCATACACACGGTCAGAAAATCGGATGAAAAGCTCCCATCGGACTGTTTCCATTGGAAATTCTGACCGTGTGTACGCGGTATAAGACTTTAGTGGTGGGTATGAGGTCCGGATTAAAGGTCTATATATATATATATATGTAGCGGTGACACTTTTACAAGGGTTCCGCTATGTGTGAAATTTAGTTTTTCTCCTCAGAACAGTGATGGGGTTCTGAGGGTTAATTGTGCAGGTTTATTCTGGCATCAGTCTGGCTGGGCTGTGTTGGGGTTCTGCCTGGTCATGGGTACAGTGAGGTGCCCATGACAGGCCCAGAACCAGCGCCTGGTTGGACGGTTTGGGTATCAGTCTTCCCCGGAGCCAATCAGTGGGTGCGCCCGGCCCCGCTGTGTAGTCTGGGGATGGGTACTTAAGGTGTTGAAGTCACGTGTTCGGGGGGTTCGGCCGGAGCTGCCTGTTCCTGAATCTGGACCGGGGTAGCCCCGCGAGGGGTCCCGGGAGCGTTTGCCGCATCGCAACATGGTTATTCTGACTGACCCCACAGACCCGCTTGGTCTGGGGGGAGGATCCGTCTGTTCCCGAGTCTCGGAACCGGCTGGTCTGAGGTGCAGTGACTGAGGGAGGATTCAAGGCGTCCGGGGGCGCTCTCAATCTTGGAGGGGCACCGCAGCTCATGTAAGTGACCGGGGAGGACTCTTCGGAGGAGGGCCCACAAGCTGGCATCCCAAGAAGTGCTCGGGGGAGGAGTCTTCAGAGGAGGGCCAACAAGCTGGCATCCCAAGAAGTGCCCGGGGGAGGACTCTTCGGAGGAGGGCCAACAAGCTGGCATCCCAAGAAGTGCCCGGGGGAGGACTCTTCAGAGGAGGGCCAACAAGCTGGCATCCCAAGAAGTGCCCGGGGGAGGAGTCTTCAGAGGAGGGCCAACAAGCTGGCATCCCAAGAAGTGCCCGGGGGAGGAGTCTTCGGAGGAGGGCCAACAAGCTGGCATCCCAAGAAGTGCCCGGGGGAGGAGTCTTCAGAGGAGGGCCAACAAGCTGGCATCCCAAGAAGTGCCCGGGGGAGGAGTCTTCAGAGGAGGGCCAACAAGCTGGCATCCCAAGAAGAGCCCGGGGGAGGAGTCTTCAGAGGAGGGCCAACAAGCTGGCATCCCAAGAAGTGCCCGGTTGCTGGGTTGTCAAGGACACTAACGGATCCGCAGTTTGGCAGTACTGCCAAGAAGACAGAAACCATTTCACATACTGAGGAAAGGTTCCTATTTCATTCTCGTTTGAGACTTTATTCTGTCAGAGACTTTACAAGTTTCCGGATCAAAGCGCTGACTGCCATCATCTCTGGCTAGAGATTGTTCAGCTTTGAAGCGCCCGGCTGCGAGTGGCTACTCTCTGGGTTTGTGTGAGAGACTTTTCAATTGTCAGCAGTTCAAGGTGTCTGAGTTTCTTCACCCCTTACCCTCTGTTCCCATACGAGACGGTGTCTGCTGGATGTCACCCCCCTGCACATAAAAACCTTTATAAAGGACGTTTATGGTGTCGGCGTCCGAAGTTGTTGGGTACAAACCCTGGGAACCCCCGAGACCCGGAGGAACAAGCCAAGCCGAGGTAACCGGTGAGCCCAAAAGTCAAGACCGCCCCATCGAGGGTTATGGCCGCTACATATATAACACTAAAACACTTACCTGACTCCTCCTCTCACCGATCCGGCGGGTTGGGATGGTAAAATGGCATCATATATGGAAAAGAGATGGTGTGGAAGGTGCCCCCTGTGTCATCGATCTTCCACAACAACCACCTACCAGTAGAAGAGTCTGAACACCTCGGCCTGGAGGTCCCAGAGGTCCTACAACTGGATCCCACTAGGGAAGATGGCTCCTACATTCCTTAGTAGGGATCCTGAGGAAGGTCCTACAACTGGATCCCACTAGGGAAGATGGCTCCTACATTCCTTAGTAGGGATCCTGAGGAAGGTCCTGCATGCTGGATCCCACTAGGGAAGATGGCTCCTACATTCCTTAGTAGGGATCCTGAGGAAGGTCCTACAACTGGATCCCACTAGGGAAGATGGCTCCTACATTCCTTAGTAGGGATCCTGAGGAAGGTCCTGCATGCTGGATCCCACTTGGGAAGATGGCTCCTACATTCCTTAGTAGGGATCCTGAGGAAGGTCCTGCATGCTGGATCCCACTTGGGAAGATGGCTCCTACATTCCTTAGTAGGGATCCTGAGGAAGGTCCTGCATGCTGGATCCCACTGGGGAAGATGGCTCCTACATTCCTTAGTAGGGATCCTGAGGAAGGTCCTGCATGCTGGATCCCACTAGGGAAGATGGCTCCTACATTCCTTAGTAGGGATCCTAAAGGAAGGTCCTGCATGCTGGATCCCACTAGGGAAGATGGCTCCTACATTCCTTAGTAGGGATCCTGAGGAAGGTCCTGCATGCTGGATCCCACTAGGGAAGATGGCTCCTACATTCCTTAGTAGGGATCCTGAGGAAGGTCCTGCATGCTGGATCCCACTAGGGAAAATGGCTCCTACATTCCTTAGTAGGGATCCTGAGGAAGGTCCTGCATGCTGGATCCCACTAGGGAAGATTGCTCCTACATTCCTTAGTAGGGATCCTGAGGAAGGTCCTGCATGCTGGATCCCACTAGGGAAGATGGCTCCTATATTCCTTAGTAGGGATCCTGAGGAAGGTCCTGCATGCTGGATCCCACTAGGGAAGATGGCTCCTACATTCCTTAGTAGGGATCCTGAGGAAGGTCCTGCATGCTGGATCCCACTAGGGAAGATTGCTCCTACATTCCTTAGTAGGGATCCTGAGGAAGGTCCTGCATGCTGGATCCCACTAGGGAAGATGGCTCCTACATTCCTTAGTAGGGATCCTGAGGAAGGTCCTGCATGCTGGATCCCACTAGGGAAGATGGCTCCTACATTCCTTAGTAGGGATCCTAAGGAAGGTCCTGCATGCTGGATCCCACTAGGGAAGATGGCTCCTACATTCCTTAGTAGGGATCCTGAGGAAGGTCCTGCATGCTGGATCCCACTAGGGAAGATGGCTCCTACATTCCTTAGTAGGGATCCTGAGGAAGGTCCTGCATGCTGGATCCCACTAGGGAAGATGGCTCCTATATTCCTTAGTAGGGATCCTGAGGAAGGTCCTGCATGCTGGATCCCACTAGGGAAGATGGCTCCTACATTCCTTAGTAGGGATCCTGAGGAAGGTCCTGCATGCTGGATCCCACTAGGGAAGGTGGCTCCTACATTCCTTAGTAGGGATCCTGAGGAAGGTCCTGCATGCTGGATCCCACTAGGGAAGATGGCTCCTACATTCCTTAGTAGGGATCCTGAGGAAGGTCCTGCATGCTGGATCCCACTAGGGAAGATGGCTCCTATATTCCTTAGTAGGGATCCTGAGGAAGGTCCTGCATGCTGGATCCCACTAGGGAAGATGGCTCCTACATTCCTTAGTAGGGATCCTGAGGAAGGTCCTACAACTGGATCCCACTAGGGAAGATGGCTCCTACATTCCTTAGTAGGGATCCTGAGGAAGGTCCTGCATGCTGGATCCCACTAGGGAAGATTGCTCCTACATTCCTTAGTAGGGATCCTGAGGAAGGTCCTGCATGCTGGATCCCACTAGGGAAGATGGCTCCTACATTCCTTAGTAGGGATCCTGAGGAAGGTCCTGCATGCTGGATCCCACTAGGGAAGATGGCTCCTACATTCCTTAGTAGGGATCCTGAGGAAGGTCCTACAACTGGATCCCACTAGGGAAGATGGCTCCTACATTCCTTAGTAGGGATCCTGAGGAAGGTCCTGCATGCTGGATCCCACTAGGGAAGATTGCTCCTACATTCCTTAGTAGGGATCCTGAGGAAGGTCCTACAACTGGATCCCACTAGGGAAGATGGCTCCTACATTCCTTAGTAGGGATCCTGAGGAAGGTCCTGCATGCCGGATCCCACTAGGGAAGATGGCTCCTACATTCCTTAGTAGGGATCCTGAGGAAGGTCCTGCATGCTGGATCCCACTAGGGAAGATGGCTCCTACATTCCTTAGTAGGGATCCTGAGGAAGGTCCTGCATGCTGGATCCCACTAGGGAAGATGGCTCCTACATTCCTTAGTAGGGATCCTGAGGAAGGTCCTGCATGCTGGATCCCACTAGGGAAGATGGCTCCTACATTCCTTAGTAGGGATCCTGAGGAAGGTCCTACAACTGGATCCCACTAGGGAAGATGGCTCCTACATTCCTTAGTAGGGATCCTGAGGAAGGTCCTGCATGCCGGATCCCACTAGGGAAGATGGCTCCTACATTCCTTAGTAGGGATCCTGAGGAAGGTCCTGCATGCTGGATCCCACTTGGGAAGATGGCTCCTACATTCCTTAGTAGGGATCCTGAGGAAGGTCCTGCATGCTGGATCCCACTAGGGAAGATGGCTCCTACATTCCTTAGTAGGGATCCTGAGGAAGGTCCTGCATGCTGGATCCCACTAGGGAAGATGGCTCCTACATTCCTTAGTAGGGATCCTGAGGAAGGTCCTACAACTGGATCCCAATAGGGAAGAAGGCTCCTACATTCCTTAATAGGGATCCTGAGGAAGGTCCTGCATGCTGGATCCCACTAGGGAAGATGGCTCCTACATTCCTTAGTAGGGATCCTGAGGAAGGTCCTGCATGCTGGATCCCACTAGGGAAGATGGCTCCTACATTCCTTAGTAGGGATCCTGAAGAAGGCCCTGCATGCTGGATCCCACTAGGGAAGATGGCTCCTACATTCCTTAGTAGGGATCCTGAGGAAGGTCCTGCATGCTGGATCCCACTAGGGAAGATGGCTCTTACATTACTTAGTAGGGATCCTGAGGAAGGCCCTGCATGCTGGATCCCACTAGGGAAGAAGGCTCCTACATTCCTTAGTAGGGATCCTGAGGAAGGTCCTGCATGCTGGATCCCACTAGGGAAGAAGGCTCCTACATTCCTTAGTAGGGATCCTGAGGAAGGTCCTACAACTGGATCCCACTAGGGAAGATGGCTCCTACATTCCTTAGTAGGGATCCTGAGGAAGGTCCTGCATGCCGGATCCCATTAGGGAAGATGGCTCCTACATTCCTTAGTAGGGATCCTGAGGAAGGTCCTGCATGCTGGATCCCACTAGGGAAGATGGCTCCTACATTCCTTAGTAGGGATCCTGAGGAAGGCCCTGCATGCTGGATCCCACTAGGGAAGATGGCTCCTACATTCCTTAGTAGGGATCCTGAGGAAGGTCCTACATGCTGGATCCCACTAGGGAAGATGGCTCCTACATTCCTTAGTAGGGATCCTGAGGAAGGTCCTGCATGCTGGATCCCACTAGGGAAGATGGCTCCTACATTCCTTAGTAGGGATCCTGAGGAAGGTCCTACATGCTGGATCCCACTAGGGAAGATGGCTCCTACATTCCTTAGTAGGGATCCTAAAGGAAGGTCCTGCATGCTGGATCCCACTAGGGAAGATGGCTCCTACATTCCTTAGTAGGGATCCTGAGGAAGGTCCTGCATGCTGGATCCCACTAGGGAAGATGGCTCCTACATTCCTTAGTAGGGATCCTGAGGAAGGTCCTGCATGCTGGATCCCACTAGGGAAGATGGCTCCTACATTCCTTAGTAGGGATCCTGAGGAAGGTCCTGCATGCTGGATCCCACTAGGGAAGATGGCTCCTACATTCCTTAGTAGGGATCCTGAGGAAGGTCCTGCATGCTGGATCCCACTAGGGAAGATGGCTCCTACATTCCTTAGTAGGGATCCTGAGGAAGGTCCTGCATGCTGGATCCCACTAGGGAAGATGGCTCCTACATTCATTAGTAGGGATCCTAAAGGAAGGTCCTGCATGCTGGATCCCACTAGGGAAGATGGCTCCTACATTCCTTAGTAGGGATCCTAAAGGAAGGTCCTGCATGCTGGATCCCACTAGGGAAGATGGCTCCTACATTCCTTAGTAGGGATCCTGAGGAAGGCCCTGCATGCTGGATCCCACTAGGGAAGATGGCTCCTACATTCCTTAGTAGGGATCCTGAGGAAGGTCCTGCATGCTGGATCCCACTAGGGAAGATGGCTCCTACATTCCTTAGTAGGGATCCTGAGGAAGGTCCTACATGCTGGATCCCACTAGGGAAGATGGCTCCTACATTCCTTAGTAGGGATCCTGAGGAAGGTCCTGCATGCTGGATCCCACTAGGGAAGATGGCTCCTACATTCCTTAGTAGGGATCCTGAGGAAGGCCCTGCATGCTGGATCCCACTAGGGAAGATGGCTCCTACATTCCTTAGTAGGGATCCTGAGGAAGGTCCTGCATGCTGGATCCCACTAGGGAAGATGGCTCCTACATTCCTTACTAGGGATCCTACATTCCTTAGTAGGGATCCTGAGGAAGGCCCTGCATGCTGGATCCCACTAGGGAAGATGGCTCCTACATTCCATAGTAGGGATCCTGAGGAAGGTCCTGCATGCTGGATCCCACTAGGGAAGATGGCTCCTACATTCCTTAGTAGGGATCCTAAAGGAAGGCCCTGCATGCTGGATCCCACTAGGGAAGATGGCTCCTACATTCATTAGTAGGGATCCTAAAGGAAGGTCCTGCATGCTGGATCCCACTAGGGAAGATGGCTCCTACATTCCTTAGTAGGGATCCTAAAGGAAGGTCCTGCATGCTGGATCCCACTAGGGAAGATGGCTCCTACATTCCTTAGTAGGGATCCTGAGGAAGGCCCTGCATGCTGGATCCCACTAGGGAAGATGGCTCCTACATTCCTTAGTAGGGATCCTGAGGAAGGTCCTGCATGCTGGATCCCACTAGGGAAGATGGCTCCTACATTCCTTAGTAGGGATCCTGAGGAAGGTCCTGCAAGCTGGATCCCACTAGGGAAGATGGCTCCTACATTCCTTAGTAGGGATCCTGAGGAAGGTCCTGCATGCTGGATCCCACTAGGGAAGATGGCTCCTACATTCCTTAGTAGGGATCCTGAGGAAGGTCCTGCATGCTGGATCCCACTAGGGAAGATGGCTCCTACATTCCTTAGTAGGGATCCTGAGGAAGGTCCTGCATGCTGGATCCCACTAGGGAAGATGGCTCCTACATTCCTTAGTAGGGATCCTGAGGAAGGTCCTGCATGCTGGATCCCACTAGGGAAGATGGCTCCTACATTCCTTAGTAGGGATCCTGAGGAAGGTCCTGCATGCTGGATCCCACTAGGGAAGAAGGCTCCTACATTCCTTAGTAGGGATCCTGAGGAAGGTCCTGCAAGCTGGATCCCACTAGGGAAGATGGCTCCTCCTACATTCCTTAGTAGGGATCCTGAGGAAGGTCCTGCATGCTGGATCCCACTAGGGAAGATGGCTCCTACATTCCTTCGTAGGGATCCTGAGGAAGGGGCTCCTACTACATTCCTTAGTAGGGATCCTGAGGAAGGTCCTGCATGCTGAGGGAAGATGGCTCCTACATTCCTTAGTAGGGATGCTGGATCCCACTAGGGAAGATGGCTCCTACATTCCTTAGTAGGAAGGTCCTGCATCCCACTAGGGAAGATGGCTCCTACATTCCTTAGTAGG
Source organism: Lithobates sylvaticus (assembly GCA_028564925.1). Classification (NCBI taxonomy): domain Eukaryota; kingdom Metazoa; phylum Chordata; class Amphibia; order Anura; family Ranidae; genus Lithobates; species Lithobates sylvaticus. The sequence continues at coordinate 836,771 of CM053028.1, read as the reverse complement.
GATCCTGAGGAAGGTCCTGCATGCTGGATCCCACTAGGGAAGATGGCTCCTACATACCTTAGTAGGGATCCTGAGGAAGGTCCTGCATTCCTTAGTAGGGATCCTGAGGAAGGTCCTACAACTGGATCCCACTAGGGAAGATGGCTCCTACATTCCTTAGTAGGGATCCTGAGGAAGGTCCTGCATGCTGGATCCCACTAGGGAAGATGGCTCCTACATTCCTTAGTAGGGATCCTGAGGAAGGTCCTGCATGCTGGATCCCACTAGGGAAGATGGCTCCTACATTCCTTAGTAGGGATCCTAAGGAAGGTCCTGCATGCTGGATCCCACTAGGGAAGATGGCTCCTACATTCCTTAGTAGGGATCCTGAGGAAGGTCCTGCATGCTGGATCCCACTAGGGAAGATGGCTCCTACATTCCTTAGTAGGGATCCTGAGGAAGGTCCTGCATGCTGGATCCCACTAGGGAAGATGGCTCCTACATTCCTTAGTAGGGATCCTGAGAAGGTCCTGCATGCTGGATCCCACTAGGTAAGATGGCTCCTACATTCATTAGTAGGGATCCTGAGGAAGGTCCTGCATGCTGGATCCCACTAGGGAAGATGGCTCCTACATTCCTTAGTAGGGATCCTGAGGAAGGTCCTGCATGCTGGATCCCACTAGGGAAGATGGCTCCTACATTCCTTAGGGAAGATGGCTCCTACATTCCTTAGTAGGGATCCTGAGGAAGGTCCTGCATGCTGGATCCCACTAGGGAAGATGGCTCCTACAATCCTTAGTAGGGATCCTAAGGAAGGTCCTGCATGCTGGATCCCACTAGGGAAGATGGCTCCTACATTCCTTAGTAGGGATCCTAAGGAAGGTCCTGCATGCTGGATCCCACTAGGGAAGATGGCTCCTACATTCCTTAGTAGGGATCCTAAGGCAGGTCCTGCATGCTGGATCCCACTAGGGAAGATGGCTCCTACATTCCTTAGTAGGGATCCTGAGGAAGTTCCTGCATGCTGGATCCCACTAGGGAAGATGGCTCCTACTTTCCTTAGTAGGGATCCTGAGGAAGGTCCTGCATGCTGGATCCCACTAGGGAAGATGGCTCCTACAGTCCTTAGTAGGGATCCTGAGGAAGGTCCTGCATGCTGGATCCCACTAGGGAAGATGGCTCCTACATTCCTTAGTAGGGATCCTGAGGAAGGTCCTGCATGCTGGATCCCATAGGGAAGATGGCTCCTACATTCCTTAGTAGGGATCCTGAGGAAGGTCCTGCATGCTGGATCCCACTAGGGAAGATGGCTCCTACATTCCTTAGTAGGGATCCTGAGGAAGGTCCTGCATGCTGGATCCCACTAGGGAAGATGGCTCCTACATTCTTAGTAGGGATCCTGAGGAAGGTCCTGCATGCTGGATCCCACTAGGGAAGATGGCTCCTACATTCCTTAGTAGGGATCCTGAGGAAGGTCCTGCATGCTGGATCCCACTAGGGAAGATGGCTCCTACATTCCTTAGTAGGGATCCTGAGGAAGGTCCTGCATGCTGGATCCCACTAGGGAAGATGGCTCCTACATTCCTTAGTAGGGATCCTGAGGAAGGTCCTGCATGCTGGATCCCACTAGGGAAGATGGCTCCTACATTCCTTAGTAGGGATCCTGAGGAAGGTCCTGCATGCTGGATCCCACTAGGGAAGATGGCTCCTACATTCCCTAGTAGGGATCCTGAGGAAGGTCCTGCATGCTGGATCCCACTAGGGAAGATGGCTCCTACATTCCTTAGTAGGGATCCTAAAGGAAGGTCCTGCATGCTGGATCCCACTAGGGAAGATGGCTCCTACATTCCTTAGTAGGGATCCTGAGGAAGGTCCTGCATGCCGGATCCCACTAGGGAGATGGCTCCTACATTCCTTAGTAGGGATCCTGAGGAAGGTCCTGCATGCTGGATCCCACTAGGGAAGATGGCTCCTACATTCCCTTAGTAGGGATCCTGAGGAAGGTCCTGCATGCTGGATCCCACTAGGGAAGATGGCTCCTACATTCCTTAGTAGGGATCCTGAGGAAGGTCCTGCATGCTGGATTCCACTAGGGAAGAAGGTGGCTCCTAGGGAAGATGGCTCCTACATTCCTTAGTAGGGATCCTAAAGGAAGGTCCTGCATGCTGGATCCCACTAGGGAAGATGGCTCCTACATTCCTTAGTAGGGATCCTGAGGAAGGTCCTGCATGAGGGAAGGGCTCCTGCCTGATCCTGCATGGGATCCCACTAGGGAAGATGGCTCCTACATTCCTTAGTAGGGATCCTGAGGAAGGTCCTGCATGCTGGATCCCACTAGGGAAGATGGCTCCTACATTCCTTAGTAGGGATCCTGAGGAAGGTCCTGCATGCTGGATCCCACTAGGGAAGATGGCTCCTACATTCCTTAGTAGGGATCCTGAGGAAGGTCCTGCATGCTGGATTCCACTAGGGAAGATGGCTCCTACATTCCTTAGTAGGGATCCTGAGGAAGGTCCTGCATGCTGGATCCCACTAGGGAAGATGGCTCCTACATTCCTTAGTAGGGATCCTGAGGAAGGTCCTGCATGCTGGATCCCACTAGGGAAGATGGCTCCTACATTCCTTAGTAGGGATCCTGAGGAAGGTCCTGCATGCTGGATCCCACTAGGGAAGATGGCTCCTACATTCCTTAGTAGGGATCCTGAGGAAGGTCCTGCATGCTGGATTCCACTAGGGAAGATGGCTCCTACATTCCTTAGTAGGGATCCTAAAGGAAGGTCCTGCATGCTGGATCCCACTAGGGAAGATGGCTCCTACATTCCTTAGTAGGGATCCTGAGGAAGGTCCTGCATGCTGGATCCCACTAGGGAAGATGGCTCCTACATTCCTTAGTAGGGATCCTGAGGAAGGTCCTCCATGCTGGATCCCACTAGGGAAGATGGCTCCTACATTCCTTAGTAGGGATCCTGAGGAAGGTCCTGCATGCTGGATCCCACTAGGGAAGATGGCTCCTACATTCCTTAGTAGGGATCCTGAGGAAGGCCCTGCATGCTGGATCCCACTAGGGAAGATGGCTCCTACATTCCTTAGTAGGGATCCTGAGGAAGGTCCTACAACTGGATCCCACTAGGGAAGATGGCTCCTACATTCCTTAGTAGGGATCCTGAGGAAGGTCCTGCATGCTGGATCCCACTAGGGAAGATGGCTCCTACATTCCTTAGTAGGGATCCTGAGGAAGGTCCTGCATGCTGGATCCCACTAGGGAAGATGGCTCCTACATTCCTTAGTAGGGATCCTGAGGAAGGTCCTACATGCTGGATTCCACTAGGGAAGATGGCTCCTACATTCCTTAGTAGGGATCCTGAGGAAGGTCCTGCATGCTGGATCCCACTAGGGAAGATGGCTCCTACATTCCTTAGTAGGGATCCTGAGGAAGGTCCTGCATGCTGGATCCCACTAGGGAAGATGGCTCCTACATTCCTTAGTAGCGATCCTGAGGAAGGTCCTACAACTGGATCCCACTAGGGAAGATGGCTCCTACATTCCTTAGTAGGGATCCTGAAGAAGGTCCTGCATGCTGGATCCCACTAGAGAAGATGGCTCCTACATTCCTTAGTAGGGATCCTGAGGAAGGTCCTACAACTGGATCCCACTAGGGAAGATGGCTCCTACATTCCTTAGTAGGGATCCTGAGGAAGGCCCTACAACTGGATCCCACTAGGGAAGATGGCTCCTACATTCCTTAGTAGGGATCCTGAGGAAGGTCCTACAACTGGATCCCAATAGGGAAGATGGCTCCTACATTCCTTAGTAGGGATCCTGAGGAAGGTCCTGCATGCTGGGATCCCACTAGGGAAGATGGCTCCTACATTCCTTAGTAGGGATCCTGAGGAAGGTCCTACAACTGGATCCCAATAGGGAAGATGGCTCCTACATTCCTTAGTAGGGATCCTGAGGAAGGTCCTACAACTGGATCCCACTAGGGAAGATGGCTCCTACATTCCTTAGTAGGGATCCTGAGGAAGGTCCTGCATGCTGGATCCCACTAGGGAAGAAGGCTCCTACATTCCTTAGTAGGGATCCTGAGGAAGGTCCTGCAAGCTGGATCCCACTAGGGAAGATGGCTCCTACATTCCTTAGTAGGGATCCTGAGGAAGGTCCTGCATGCTGGATCCCACTAGGGAAGATGGCTCCTACATTCCTTAGTAGGGATCCTGAGGAAGGTCCTACAACTGGATCCCACTAGGGAAGATGGCTCCTACATTCCTTAGTAGGGATCCTGAGGAAGGTCCTACAACTGGATCCCACTAGGGAAGATGGCTCCTACATTCCTTAGTAGGGATCCTGAGGAAGGTCCTGCATGCTGGATCCCACTAGGGAAGATGGCTCCTACATTCCTTAGTAGGGATCCTGAGGAAGGTCCTGCATGCTGGATCCCACTAGGGAAGATGGCTCCTACATTCCTTAGTAGGGATCCTGAGGAAGGTCCTACAACTGGATCCCACTAGGGAAGATGGCTCCTACATTCCTTAGTAGGGATCCTGAGGAAGGTCCTACAACTGGATCCCACTAGGGAAGATGGCTCCTACATTCCTTAGTAGGGATCCTGAGGAAGGTCCTTCATGCTGGATCCCACTAGGGAAGATGGCTCCTACATTCCTTAGTAGGGATCCTGAGGAAGGTCCTGCATGCTGGATCCCACTAGGGAAGATGGCTCCTACATTCCTTAGGGATAGGAAGGGTCCTGCATGCTGGATCCCACTAGAAGATGGCTCCTACATTCCTTAGGGGATCCTGCATGCTGGATCCCACTAGGGAAGATGGCTCCTACATTCCTTAGTAGGGATCCTGAGGAAGGTCCTGCATGCTCCCACTAGGGAAGATGGCTCCTACATTCCTTAGTAGGGATCCTGAGGAAGGTCCTGCATGCTGGATCCCACTAGGGAAGATGGCTCCTACATTCCTTAGTAGGGATCCTGAGGAAGGTCCTGCATGCTGGATCCCACTAGGGAAGATGGCTCCTACATTCCTTAGTAGGGATCCTGAGGAAGGTCCTGCATTCCCACTTAGGGAAGATGGATCCTTAGTAGGGATCCTGAGGAAGGTCCTGCATGCTGGATCCCACTAGGGAAGATGGCTCCTACATTCCTTAGTAGGGATCCTGAGGAAGGTCCTGCATGCTGGATCCCACTAGGGAAGATGGCTCCTACATTCCTTAGTAGGGATCCTGAGGAAGGTCCTGCATGCTGCGTCTTTGGGGCACCTTCCATTGTAAGTCAATGGGAATGCATTCAAGGCACATCAGTGTGAAAGGGCCCTAAGATAGAAGCTTGGACATCTAAAAGACCCAACTCAAGGGAAGGAACTTGGTACACACAGTGCAGGGTAGGGAGGAATACAAAGACCTGTATTTTGTAGGAGGGTAAATTCTACAGGTCAGAACTCGGAGGTCCCATCTTGGACAGAGCAGACAAGTGCTTCACAAGAGTCATGAAAGAGGTCCCCCCTATGGAACAACCTTCACTGAGGAATGGGGACCTTCTACACCAGCTGCACCCTTCTAACATCTCTACCCCGGGGACAACAACTCACACCTTCCGCCACGTGAATCCAATGATTACCACCTGTGCAGACTTTCTACCAACAAGGATGGGATGATGTAACTAGAATAAGGGGGGGGGGGGGGGGGTTCCACAACTTTCACACCTCCCATCCTGTTCTTGGACACTCAACATCATCATATTCCATCGTGATTGGATGAAGGTGTTGGTGCTCCCTGTGTGGATATAAATGTTGGGGTACCATGACCTGGATCCATGAGGCCACCTACTACTAGACCTACCATGACCTGGATCCATGAGGCCACCTACTACTAGACCTACCATGACCTGCATCTATGAGACCAACTACTACTAGATCTACCATGACCTGGATCCATGAGGCCACCTACTACTAGACCTACCATGACCTGGATCCATGAGGCCACCTACTACTAGACCTACCATGACCTGGATCCATGAGGCCACCTACTACTAGACCTACCATGACCTGGATCCATGAGGCCACCTACTACTAGACCTACCATGACCTGGATCCATGAGGCCACCTACTACTAGACCTACCATGACCTGCATCTATGAGACCAACTACTACTAGACCTACCATGACCTGGATCCATGAGGCCACCTACTACTAGACCTACCATGACCTGGATCCATGAGGCCACCTACTACTAGACCTACCAGGACCTGCATCTATGAGACCAACTACTACTAGATCTACCATGACCTGGATCCATGAGGCCACCTACTACTAGACCTACCATGACCTGGATCCATGAGGCCACCTACTACTAGACCTACCATGACCTGGATCCATGAGGCCACCTACTACTAGACCTACCATGACCTGGATCCATGAGGCCACCTACTACTAGACCTACCATGACCTGGATCCATGAGACCAACTACTACTAGACCTACCATGACCTGAATCCATGAGGCCACCTACTACTAGACCTACCATGACCTGCATCTATGAGACCAACTACTACTAGACCTACCATGACCTGGATCTATGAGACCAACTACTACTAGACCTACCATGACCTGGATCCATGAGGCCACCTACTATTAGACCTACCATGACCTGGATCCATGAGACCAACTACTACTAGACCTACCATGACCTGGATCCATGAGGCCACCTACTACTAGACCTACCATGACCTGGATCCATGAGACCAACTACTATTAGACCTACCATGACCTGGATCCATGAGGCCACCTACTATTAGACCTACCATGACCTGGATCCATGAGACCACCTACTACTAGACCTACCATGACCTGGATCTATGAGGCCACCTACTACTAGACCTACCATGACCTGGATCTATGAGACCAACTACTACTAGACCTACCATGACCTGGATCCATGAGGCCACCTACTATTAGACCTACCATGACCTGGATCCATGAGACCAACTACTACTAGACCTACCATGACCTGGATCCATGAGGCCACCTACTACTAGACCTACCATGACCTGGATCTATGAGACCAACTACTACTAGACCTACCATGACCTGGATCCATGAGGCCACCTACTATTAGACCTACCATGACCTGGATCCATGAGGCCACCTACTACTAGACCTACCATGACCTGCATCTATGAGACCGACTACTACTAGACCTACCATGACCTGGATCCATGAGGCCACCTACTACTAGACCTACCATGACCTGGATCCATGAGGCCACCTACTACTAGACCTACCATGACCTGGATCCATGAGGCCACCTACTACTAGACCTACCAGGACCTGCATCTATGAGACCAACTACTACTAGATCTACCATGACCTGGATCCATGAGGCCACCTACTACTAGACCTACCATGACCTGGATCCATGAGGCCACCTACTACTAGACCTACCATGACCTGGATCCATGAGGCCACCTACTACTAGACCTACCATGACCTGGATCCATGAGGCCACCTACTACTAGACCTACCATGACCTGGATCCATGAGACCAACTACTACTAGACCTACCATGACCTGAATCCATGAGGCCACCTACTACTAGACCTACCATGACCTGCATCTATGAGACCAACTACTACTAGACCTACCATGACCTGGATCTATGAGACCAACTACTACTAGACCTACCATGACCTGGATCCATGAGGCCACCTACTATTAGACCTACCATGACCTGGATCCATGAGACCAACTACTACTAGACCTACCATGACCTGGATCCATGAGGCCACCTACTACTAGACCTACCATGACCTGGATCCATGAGACCAACTACTATTAGACCTACCATGACCTGGATCCATGAGGCCACCTACTATTAGACCTACCATGACCTGGATCCATGAGACCACCTACTACTAGACCTACCATGACCTGGATCTATGAGGCCACCTACTACTAGACCTACCATGACCTGGATCTATGAGACCAACTACTACTAGACCTACCATGACCTGGATCCATGAGGCCACCTACTATTAGACCTACCATGACCTGGATCCATGAGACCAACTACTACTAGACCTACCATGACCTGGATCCATGAGGCCACCTACTACTAGACCTACCATGACCTGGATCTATGAGACCAACTACTACTAGACCTACCATGACCTGGATCCATGAGGCCACCTACTATTAGACCTACCATGACCTGGATCCATGAGACCAACTACTATTAGACCTACCATGACCTGGATCCATGAGGCCACCTACTACTAGACCTACCATGACCTGGATCCATGAGGCCACCTACTACTAGACCTACCATGACCTGCATCTATGAGACCGACTACTACTAGACCTACCATGACCTGGATCCATGAGGCCACCTACTACAAGATATACCATGACCTGGATCCATGAGGCCACCTACTACTAGACCTACCATGACCTGGATCCATGAGACCAACTACTACTAGACCTACCATGACCTGCATCTATGAGACCAACTACTACTAGACCTACCATGACCTGGATCCATGAGGCCACCTACTACTAGACCTACCATGACCTGTATCCATGAGGCCACCTACTACTAGACCTACCATGACCTGCATCTATGAGACCAACTATTACTAGACCTACCATGACCTGCATCTATGAGACCAACTACTACTAGATCTACCATGACCTGCATCTATGAGACCAACTACTACTAGACCTACCATGACCTGCATCTATGAGACCGACTACTACTAGACCTACCATGACCTGGATCCATGAGGCCACCTACTACTAGACCTACCATGACCTGGATCCATGAGGCCACCTACTACTAGACCTACCATGACCTGGATCCATGAGACCAACTACTACTAGACCTACCATGACCTGGATCCATGAGGCCACCTACTACTAGACCTACCATGACCTGGATCCATGAGGCCACCTACTACTAGACCTACCATGACCTGGATCCATGAGGCCACCTACTACTAGACCTACCATGACCTGCTACTATGAGACCGACTACTACTAGACCTACCATGACCTGGATCCATGAGGCCACCTACTACTAGACCTACCATGACCTGGATCCATGAGACCACCTACTACTAGACCTACCATGACCTGGATCCATGAGACCAACTGCTACTAGACCTACCATGACCTGGATCCATGAGACCAACTACTACTAGACCTACCATGACCTGGATCCATGAGGCCACCTACTACTAGACCTACCATGACCTGGATCCATGAGACCAACTACTACTAGACCTACCATGACCTGCATCTATGAGACCAACTACTACTAGACCTACCATGACCTGGATCCATGAGGCCACCTACTACTAGACCTACCATGACCTGAATCCATGAGGCCACCTACTACTAGACCTACCATGACCTGCATCTATGAGACCAACTATTACTAGACCTACCATGACCTGCATCTATGAGACCAACTACTACTAGATCTACCATGACCTGCATCTATGAGACCAACTACTACTAGACCTACCATGACCTGCATCTATGAGACCGACTACTACTAGACCTACCATGACCTGGATCCATGAGGCCACCTACTACTAGACCTACCATGACCTGGATCCATGAGGCCACCTACTACTAGACCTACCATGACCTGGATCCATGAGACCAACTACTACTAGACCTACCATGACCTGGATCCATGAGGCCACCTACTACTAGACCTACCATGACCTGGATCCATGAGGCCACCTACTACTAGACCTACCATGACCTGGATCCATGAGGCCACCTACTACTAGACCTACCATGACCTGCATCTATGAGACCGACTACTACTAGACCTACCATGACCTGGATCCATGAGGCCACCTACTACTAGACCTACCATGACCTGGATCCATGAGACCACCTACTACTAGACCTACCATGACCTGGATCCATGAGACCAACTGCTACTAGACCTACCATGACCTGGATCCATGAGACCAACTACTACTAGACCTACCATGACCTGGATCCATGAGGCCACCTACTACTAGACCTACCATGACCTGGATCCATGAGGCCACCTACTACTAGACCTACCATGACCTGGATCCATGAGACCACCTACTACTAGACCTACCATGACCTGGATCCATGAGGCCACCTACTACTAGACCTACCATGACCTGCATCTATGAGACCGACTACTACTAGACCTACCATGACCTGGATCCATGAGGCCACCTACTACTAGACCTACCATGACCTGGATCCATGAGACCAACTACTACTAGACCTACCATGACCTGGATCCATGAGGCCACCTACTACTAGACCTACCATGACCTGGATCCATGAGGCCACCTACTACTAGACCTACCATGACCTGGATCCATGAGGCCACCTACTACTAGACCTACCATGACCTGCATCTATGAGACCGACTACTACTAGACCTACCATGACCTGGATCCATGAGGCCACCTACTACTAGACCTACCATGACCTGGATCCATGAGACCACCTACTACTAGACCTACCATGACCTGGATCCATGAGACCAACTGCTACTAGACCTACCATGACCTGGATCCATGAGACCAACTACTACTAGACCTACCATGACCTGGATCCATGAGGCCACCTACTACTAGACCTACCATGACCTGGATCCATGAGGCCACCTACTACTAGACCTACCATGACCTGGATCCATGAGACCACCTACTACTAGACCTACCATGACCTGGATCCATGAGGCCACCTACTACTAGACCTACCATGACCTGCATCTATGAGACCGACTACTACTAGACCTACCATGACCTGGATCCAGGAGGCCACCTACTACTAGATCTACCATGACCTGGATCCATGAGACCAACTACTACTAGACCTACCATGACCTGGATCCACAAGGCCACCTACTACTAGACCTACCATGACCTGCATCTATGAGGCCACCTACTACTAGACCTACCATGACCTGGATCCATGAGACCAACTACTACAAGATCTACCATAACCTGGATCTATGAGACCACCTATTACTAGATCTACCATGACCTGGATCCATGAGGCCACCTACTACTAGACCTACCATGACCTGCATCAATGAGACCAACTACTACTAGATCTACCATGACCTGGATCCATGAGGCCACCTACTACTAGATCTACCATGACCTGGATCCATGAGACCAACTATTACTAGATCCCTGATGACTTGGCCAATGGCTGAGGGCTCTTGAGAGGAGTACTGAGATCGGGGGCTGGGATGTTTTCTATGTACAGCAGCCATGATCTGCCTGCATTGCATAGTGAAGCACAGAGACCCAGTGATGATATAATAAATGATGTAATGGAAACGGGAATGTTTTATTTTGTTTCATTATCATGTTGATGGGGGGGGGGGGGGGGGTAAATGTATTTTTTACCCTGGCAGCGATGGGGAATGTTGGGGGTCTGTGAAGGATCTGCATGTAGTTGGATATCTGGACCCCCCCGGTGACCCCCAATGTACACAGCAGATCTCCGGGAGGACGCTGACTGTGGGAAGATGACAGTTTTCCTCGCTGTTGTCCGCTGTGCCGCGCTCATTTCCCAGGCGCTTTATTTATAAATATCTTCCAGCAAAATTCCTCAATCAGCCCGTCGGCGGCCCGAAAATAAAATCACATTTCATGGTGACAACCTCCATCCGCTCCACCGGGGAGGACAAACAGACCGACGCCATGGACTGACACCGTGCGGCATGCCGGAGCGCACAAAAATATCTACAGATCCACTCAATGGAGGCTTACCATAGAAATCTCCAAATAATCCCCTGTGATCCCCTGTGATCCTGCCACGGGGGTCACTTCCTGTTATAGGGTGACAACGCTCTGTCCCTGTCTCCGAGCTGTGCCCCTGTGTTGTCACCCTGTCACATGTCTCCCTGGTGATCCTGCCACGGGGGTCACTTCCTGTTATAGGGTGACAACGCTGTGTCCCTGGTGATCCTGCCATGGGGGTCACTTCCTGTTATAGGGTGACACCGCTGTGTCCCTGTCTCCCAGCTGTGCCCCTGTGTTGTCACCCTATAACAGGAAGTGACCCCATGGCAGGATCACCAGGGACACATGTGACAGGGTGACAACACAGGGGCACAGCTGGGAGACAGGGACACAGCGTTGTCACCTTGTCACAGACACAGGAAAGTTCTGCTGTTGTCACCAGTGGAGTCGCCTGTCCGTCCGTTCAGGGAACACCCGAAGTAGCGGAGCACTTTGCATTCTAAAGCTTTGCCCAATCAGCACACAGTGAATATCTGGTTGTTAAGGGGCGGGCTGGGAGGCGGGACGCGGCGTCCTTAACAACAAATGAGTCATCAGCTGCCAACAGGCTTCCCGCTGACAGCTGAATGAAAAAAAAATAACATTGCCGGTAATAGAACAAATGTCATGGCGCCCCCCCAAAATCCATAGCAGACCCTCATCTGATCCCCCCAACCATATCAGACAACTTACCCTCAACACTGGGGGGGGGGGGGGGGGGTGTCCACATGTTGATGAGGAGGAGGGCCTCTTCCTGACAACCCCGGCTATTGGTTGTGGGGTCTGCGGGCCGGGGGGGGGGGGGCTTATCAGAATCTGGACTGATTATGAGATACATTGTACCCCAAAAAAAGGGTCCGATAAATATAGACAGGAGGCAACAAATTGTCAATCACGACCCCCGCCGCACCCAAACAAATACCGCCCCGCCCACTACGAAGGCTCCGCCCGCTACGAAGGCTCCGCCCGATACGAAGGCCCCGCCCACGACGAAGGCTCCGCCCGATACGAAGGCTCCTCCCGATACGAAGATTCCGCCCACTACGAAGGCTCCGCCCGATACGAAGATTCCGCCCACTACGAAGGCTCCCGCCCAACGTCTGCTCTGCTGTGTGACGGCTCTTAACCCCTTCAGCCCCGGAAGAATTTACCCCCTTCCTGACCAGGCCATATTTTGTGATACGGCGCTGCGTCGCTTTAACTGACAATTGCGCGGTGGTGCGTCGCTGTTCATAAATAAAATTGACGTCCTTTTTTTCCCCATAAATAGAGATTTCTTTTGGTGGTATTTCATCACCTCGTGGTTACTATTGAGATCCAATCAGTGTGAAGCAACGACGACAATCACCGATCACCGATCCCGCAAACACAAGATTTTACAAAGAATGTTTTTGCATTGGTACATGTGCCCAAGGGCAGTACCCGGACCCTCATACCTGCAACCTCATACCTGAACCCCCATACCTGGACCTCCATACCCGGACCCCCCATACCCAGACCCCCCATACCCCCCATACCCGGACCCCCCATACCTGGACCCCCATACCCGGACCCCCCATACCCGGACCCTCATACCTGCAACCTCATACCTGGACCCCCATACCCGGACCCCCCATACCCGGACCCTCATACCTGCAACCTCATACCTGGACCTCCATACCCGGACCCCCCATACCCAGACCCCCCATACCCGGACCCTCATACCTGCAACCTCATACCTGAACCCCCATACCTGGACCTCCATACCCGGACCCCCCATACCCAGACCCCCCATACCCCCCATACCCGGACCCCCCATACCTGGACCCCCATACCCGGACCCCCCATACCCGGACCCTCATACCTGCAACCTCATACCTGGACCCCCATACCCGGACCCCCCATACCCCCATACCCGGACCCTCATACCAACCTCATACCTGGACCTCCATACCCGACCCCCCCCATACCCAGGACCCCCATACCCGGACCCCCCATACCTGACCCCCCATACCCGGACCCTCATACCTGCAACCTCATACTGGACCTCCAATATACCAGGACCCCCCATACCCGGGACCCCCCCCATACCATCCATACCCACCCTCATACCCGCAACCCCTACCCCCCCCCATGAACCTGGACATACCTTGCAACCCATACCTGGACCTTCCCATACCCGGACCCCCCCATACCCAGACCCCCCCATACCCAGAGTCCCCCATTACCCGGACCCTCATACCTGGACCCCCATACCAACCCTCAATACCTGGACCCCCCTTAGGACCTCCATACCTGGACCTCCATACCCGGACCCCCCACTGACCCAGACCCAACCCATACCTAAACCAAACCATACTGCTTCCATACCCCCCCATACCCTGTAGATACCTGACCCCCATACCTGGACCTCCCACTGGACCCCCCTACCCAGTACCTCACAACATACCCTGGACCCCCCATACCCAACCCCGACCCCTCATACCTGCAACCCCATACCTGGACCTCCATACCCGACCCCCCATACACCGGGACTCCCTTCATACCAGACCCCCAAACCCGGACCCTCATACCTGCAACCCCCCATACCTGGACCGTCCATACCCCCCCCCCCTCACCCCGATACCCCACTACTGACCTACCGGACCCCCACAACCATACCCACCTACCCCCCATACTGAACCCCCACTACCCGGACCCATACCACCCGCAACCCCCATACCTGGAACACCACCTGTCCGCAACCCCATACCCAAACCCTCCATACCTGGAACCACCCCATACCTGGACTCACGACCCGACCCCCCATACCCAGACCCCATCACCCACCCCATACCTGGACCCCATACCCCCCCCATACCCAGACCCCCCATACCTGGACCCCCCATACCTGACACACCTCATACCTGGCAACCCCATTACCTGAACCCCCATACCTGGACCTCCAGACCCCCACCTACCGCATACCCCCCAATACAATACGGACCCCCATACCTGCACACCCCATACCAGGGGGTACCCTGGGGACCTCCCATACCTGGCACCCCATACCTGCACCCCCATACCGGACCTCCATAACCATACCTGCCCCCCTATAACCCCCTGCATATACCTGAACCCCCATACCTGCACCCCATACCCGGACCCCCTCATCCCGGATCCCTCATCTTACCTGCATACCTCATACCTGGAACACCCCCATACCCCACCATGACCACCGCCAAGCGGACACCCCATACCCCCCAACCTGGACCCCCTCCATATCGATATCAATCCCGGTCCCCCCTGGACCCCCATACCCGGCACCCCCCATACCCCCCCCACAAACCGTACCTCCATAACCTCACCCCCACCTGACCCCCATACCCTGCGACCCCATACCCAGACCCCCCCTCATACCCGAAACCATCCATACCTGCAACCTCATACCTGCGACCCCCATACCCGGACCCTCATACCTGCCCGTTTTACCCCCGCATACTGGACCACCCATACCCGGACCCCTCATAAACCGGATGAACCCTCCATACGCGTCTGGACCCCATACCCAGATGCCCCCCATACCTACCCCCCATACCCATACCCGGAATGACCATACCTGACCCCATACCCCTCCATACCTGTGACCCCCCTCCCATACCCGATCCCTCATACCTGCAAACCCCATACCTACCCCACATACCAGCACCCCCATACCCTGACCCTCCATACCTGCCAACCCCCAAACCCCATACACCCCCATACCTGGACCTCCCATACCCATTACCCCCATACCCAGACCCCCCCCTACCCCCATACCTGGACCCCCATACCCATACACCCCCTATAACCAGAACCCCCCCATACCTGGGACCCCCCATACCCAGACCCCCCCCCATACCTGCTACCCCACCCCCCCATACCTGCACCCCCATACCTGGACCCCCATACCTGGACCTCCATACCTGGACCCCCCCCCATACCCAGACCCCCATACCTGGACCCCCATACCCGGGACCCTCATACCTGCAACCCCATACCTGGACCCCCATACCTGGACCTCCAGACCCCCATACCCAGACCCCCCATACCCGGACCCCCCATACCTGGACCTCCATACCCGGACCCCCCATACCCGGACCCTCCATACCTGGACCCCCATATCCGGACCCCCATACCTGGACCTCCATACCCGGACCCCCCATACCCAGACCCTCATACCTGCAACCTCATACCTGGACCTCCATACCCGGACCCCCCATACCCAGACCCCCCATACCCGGACCATCATACCTGCAACCTCATACCTGAACCCCCATACCTGGACCTCCATACCCGGACCCCCCATACCTGGACCCCCATACCCGGACCCTCATACCTGCAACCCCATACCTGGACCCCCATACCTGGACCTCCATACCCGGACCCCCCATACCCAGACCCCCCCTACCCGGACCCCCCATACCTGGACCCCCATACCCGGACCCTCATACCTGGACCCCCATACCTGGACCTCCATACCTGGACCCCCATACCCAGACCCCCCATACCTGGACCTCCATACCTGCAACCCCATACCTGAACCCCCATACCTGCACCCCCATACCCGGACCCTCATACCTGCACCCCCATACCCTCATACCTGAACCCCCATACCTGGACCCCCATACCTGGACCTCCATACCTGGACCCCCCATACCCAGACCCCCCATACCCGGACCCCCCATACCTGGACCCCATACCCGGACCCTCATACCTGCAACCCCATACCTGAACCCCCATACCTGCACCCCCATACCCGGACCCTCATACCTGAACCCCCATACCCGGACCCTCATACCTGCAACCCCATACCTGGACCCCCATACCTGGACCTCCATACCTGGACCCCCCATACCCAGACCCCCCATACCTGGACCCCCATACCCGGACCCTCATACCTGCAACCCCATACCTGAACCCCCATACCTGGACCTCCAGACCCCCATACCCAGACCCCCCATACCCGGACCCCCATACCTGGACCTCCATACCCGGACCCCCCATACCCGGACCCTCCATACCTGGACCCCCATATCCGGACCCCCATACCTGGACCTCCATACCCGGACCCCCCATACCCAGACCCTCATACCTGCAACCCCATACCTGAACCCCCATACCTGGACCTCCATACCCGGACCCCCCATACCCAGACCCCCCATACCCGGACCCCCATACCTGGACCTCCATACCCGGACCCCCCATACCCGGACCCCCCATACCTGGACCCCCATATCCGGACCCCCATACCTGGACCCCCATATCTGGACCCCCCATACCTGGACCCCATACCTGAAACCCCATACCTGGACCCCCATACCTGGACCTCCATACCCGGACCCCCCATACCTAGACCCCCCATACCCGGACCCCCCATACCTGGACCCCCATACCCGGACCCTCATACCTGCAACCCCATACCTGAACCCCCATACCTGGACCTCCATACCCGGACCCCCCATACCCAGACCCCCCATACCCGGACCCCCCATACCTGGACCCCCATACCCGGACCCCCCATACCTGGACCCCCATACCTTAACCCCCATACCTGGACCCCCCATACCTGGACCCCCATACCCAGGACCCCCCATACCCGAGGTGGAGCTCTAATAGGAAGAGTTGGAGCCTAAATAGGAAGGGGTGGAGTTTACAGATGTAGGGGTGGGTCTTAAACAGGAAGGGGTGGGACACATTTATATGGGGGGTGTTTGATTTTAGTCTTGCTTAGGGCAGCATAAAACCAAAATACACCATTGGATGCCATTGATTGCCATTGGATGCCATAGGATACCATTGGATGCCATTGGATGCCGTTGGACATCCTGCGGGCGGGAATGACGGATACATTGTGTCCTCGCTGGCGGCGCTTCTTTGTCTTCTTAAAAAAATAAATAAAAGTGTTTCTTTTTGTGGGCGTGGTTACTATTGAGATCCAATCAGTGTGAAGCAATGACAAGCCCTCGGCGCGGTGCGTCCCGCCGCTGTTGGTGCGTTTAGACGCCTCCTGTGAACACGAGCGCCCTGAGCGTTCTCTGATCCCGGGTCCAGCGCTGTCCATCCTGTCCCCCGCTATTGTTCTGCTCCGTTACTGTGGCAATGAGAGGAGCGTTTGTTGTGAACGGCGCCCGGACGGGGAGAAATGATCCCCCGTAATCCTTTTTCACATCAATGCGGCCAGATTGGAGCGCGCTGTGGAAAAAATTCCGCTCTATTTTCAGAAACAGATAAAAGCGCGGAGATTACATGTCTTAAAGGATGGAAAAATCCGTGGCATGGTGTCACTGACCCCCGCCCCTCCCCCCTTCTCCTCCGACCCGTCCACCGACATCTGTGAAATGTCACCGGCCTTCATCACTAAGTTTATACATCTCCGGAAGGATCCGCGTCTTCCCGCCTCCGGCGTCCAACTCTCAGGAGAACCTTTCCTCATTCTAATACTTCTCCTTCCCTCTCTATATATACTGTATACATCACCCGTCATATCCCTCAGACAAATGACAGATCCCTGGCCGGCATCTGCTTGTAACAAACTGTCCGGAGATACTGAGTGACATCATTGACCAAATCTGTCATCCAAAGGATCCCCCCCCCCCCAGAGGTAGCACTGGTGTTGGCACGAAGGTGGTGCTCCCTCCACAAAATGACAGATCCCTGGCCGACTTCTGATTGTAAACAAACCAGCTGGGGATTCTGGGGGAAATCATTTATGATTATATCTGTTATCCAAACGACAAAGAATTCCTCCAGCACTATGGATCTCTAGAACCACTATGGATCTCTAGAACCACTATGGATCTCTAGAACCACTATGGATCTCTAGAACCACTATGGATCTCTAGAACCAATGGTGGTAGCACTAGTGTTTGCACAGAGGTCTTGCTATTGCCGTAAATGACAGATCCCTGGCCGGCATCTGTTTGTATACAAACTGGCCGGGGTTCCTGGGTGGCCCTAGTGTTAGGATTGAGGTGGTGCTACAGCCACAAAATGACAGATCCCTGGCTGGCTTTGGCTCCCTGGCCGGGGATTCTGGGTGACATTATTGACCAAATATGGTCATATCCGTTATCCAAGTGACAAAGGATTCCCCCAGCCCCCAACAGAGGTAGCATTGGTTTTAGCACTGAGGTGGTGTTACCTCCACAAAATGACAGATCCCTGACCGGCTTCTGGCCGGGGATTCTGGGGGAAATCATTGACCAAATATGGTCATATCTGTTATCCAAAGCTTATCATACCAGTAGTGCTACTACTACTACAGAATGACAGATCCCCGGTATGTAAGCACCACCTCCGTGCCAAGGCCCCTGGTACCACCATTGCTTCTAGAGAACCGCAGAGCCGGCGGGGGAATGTTTTGCCATTTGTATAAGATATTTGGTCAATGATGTCACCACCATCCCCCGATAGTTCCTTTACATACAGAAACCAGTCAGGGATCTGTCATTTGCCGCAGGAGTAGCAGCAAGTCCACGTGGCTGTGAAGTGGGTCCCCAGGATTGATGTGGATCCGCATCACTGGCCAAAAATCCACCCAACACCGGAAAGGGGGAGGAGCATTCCAGCAAGGGGGATCTCCGCCCAGATTTGTTCTGTAGGTCAGTTTTTTTTGGGGGGTGGGGCGTTTTTCATGCTACACACATAGAGCTTTCATTTCATTGGGCCGCCCGGCGTGCCACAAACGCACCAAAGTAGCTCCTTTTTGGGTGTTGATCTTCCCGTGTTTTTTTAACCGCACGTTTTGCTGCACCTTTTGACATCTACAAAACCTCCCGTCAGCTTTGCCGCGCTCAGGGCGCCATTAACGATGAACGACGCGGCAAACGCAACTCGAGTTTTATGCACAATTCATCAACATGCGCAAAAATGCGGGGGAATGCGGGGCAATGCGGGGGAATGCGGGGAAATAGGGGGGAATGCGGGGCAATGCGGGAGAATGCGGGGCAATGCGGGGGAATGCGGGGCAATGCGGGAGAATGCGGGGCAATGCGGGGAAATAGGGGGGAATGCGGGGCAATGCGGGGAAATAGGGGGGAATGCGGGGGAATGCGGGGAAATAGGGGGGAATGCGGGGCAATGCGGGGGAATGCGGGGCAATGCGGGGAAATAGGGGGCAATGCGGGGGAATAGGGGGAATGCGGGGGAATGCGGGGAAATAGGGGGGAATGCGGGGCAATGCGGGAGAATGCGGGGGAATGCGGGGGAATGCGGGGCAATGCGGGGGAATGCGGGGCAATGCGGGGCAATGCGGGGCAATGCGGGGAAATGCGGGGGGAATGCGGGGCAATGCGGGAGAATGCGGGGCAATGCGGGGAAATGCGGGCAATGCGGGAGAATGCGGGGCAATGCGGGGAAATAGGGGGGAATGCGGGGCAATGCGGGGAAATAGGGGGGAATGCGGGGCAATGCGGGGAAATAGGGGGGAATGCGGGGCAATGCGGGGGAATGCGGGGCAATGCGGGGGAATGCGGGGCAATGCGGGGAAATGCGGGGGAATGCGGGGGAATGCGGGGCAATGCGGGGGAATGCGGGAGAATAGTGGGAATGCGGGGGAATGCGGGGGAATAGGGGGAATTCGGGGGAATGCGGGGCAATGTGGGGGAATACGGGGCCATGCGCGGCAATGCGGGGGAATGCAGGGCAATGCGGGAGAATAGTGGGAATGCGGGGGAATGCGGGGGAATAGGGGGGAATGCGGGGGAATAGGGGGAATGCGGGGGAATGCGGGGAAATGCGGGGCAATGCGGAGGGATGCGGGGGAATGCGGGGGAATGCGGGGCAATGCGGGGGAATGCGGGGGAATGGGGGGCAATGCGGGGGAATAGGGGGAATGCGGGGCAATGCGGGGGAATGCGGGGAAATGCGGGGCAATGCGGAGGGATGCGGGGGAATGCGGGGCAATGCGGGGAATGCGGGGGAATGCGGGGGAATAGGGGGGAATGCGGGGCAATGCGGGGAAATAGGGGGGAATGCGGGGCAATGCGGGGAAATAGGGGGGAATGCGGGGCAATGCGGGAGAATGCGGGGCAATGCGGGGCAATGCGGGGAAATAGGGGGGAATGCTGGGCCATGCGGGGCAATGCGGGGGAATGCGGGGCAATGCGGGGCAATGCGGGAGAATGCGGGGCAATGCGGGGGAATGCGGGGAAATGCGGGGCAATGCGGGGGAATGCGGGGCAATGCGGGAGAATAGTGGGAATGCGGGGCAATGCGGGGGAATAGGGGGAATGCGGGGCAATGCGGGGAAATAGGGGGGAATGCGGGGGAATGCGGGGGCAATGCGGGGGAATGCGGGGCAATGCGGGAGAATGCGGGGGAATGCGGGGGAATAGGGGGGAATGCGGGAGAATAGTGGGAATGCGGGGGAATAGGGGGGAATGCGGGGCAATGCGGGAGAATGCGGGGGAATGCGGGGGAATAGGGGGGAATGCGGGAGAATAGTGGGAATGCGGGGGAATAGGGGGGAATGCGGGAGAATAGTGGGAATGCGGGGGAATAGGGGGGAATGCGGGGGAATTCGGGGGAATGCGGGGGAATAGGGGGAATGCGGGGGAATGCGGGAGAAAAAATAAAAAAAAATGCGGGGGAATGCGGGGGAATAGGGGGCAATGCGGGGGAATAGTGGGAATGCGGGGCAATGCGGGAGAATAGTGGGAATGCGGGGCAATGCGGGGGAATAGGGGGAATGCGGGGCAATGCGGGGGAATGCGGGGCAATAAGGGGGAATGCGGGGGAATAGGGGGGAATGCGGGGCAATGCGGGGAATGCGGGGGAATAGGGGGGAATGCGGGGGGGGGGGGGGCAATGCGGGGCAATGCGGGGGAATGCGGGGGAATAGGGGGAATAGGGGGGAATGCAGGGCAATGCGGGGCAATGCGGGGGATGCTGGGCAATGCGGGAGAATGCGGGGCAATGCGGGGGAATGTGGGGCAATGCGGGGGAATGCGGGGGAATGCGGGGGAATAGGGGGGAATGCGGGGCAATGCGGGGGATGCTGGGCAATGCGGGAGAATGCGGGGCAGTGCAGGGAATGCGGGGCAATGCGGGAGAATGCGGGGCAATGCGGGGGAATGCGGGGGAATAGTGGGAATGCGGGGCAATGCGGGGGAATAGGGGGAATGCGGGGCAATGCGGGGGAATAGGGGGAATTCGGGGCAATGCGGGGGAATGCGGGGCAATGCGGGGGAATGCGGAGGAATGCGGAGGAATGCGGGGGAATGCGGAGGAATAGGGGGAATGCGGGGGAATGCGGGGGAATAGGGGGAATGCGGGGCAATTCGGGGGAATAGGGGGGAATACGGGGCAATGCGGGGGAATGCGGGGCAATGCGGGGGAATGCGGGGGAATAGGGGGGAATGCGGGGGAATGCGGGGGAATGCGGGGCAATGCGGGGGAATAGGGGGGAATGCAGGGCAATGCGGGGCAATGCGGGGGATGCTGGGCAATGCGGGAGAATGCGGGGCAATGCGGGGGAATGTGGGGCAATGCGGGGAATGCGGGGGAATGCGGGGGAATAGGGGGGAATGCGGGGCAATGCGGGGGATGCTGGGCAATGCGGGAGAATGCGGGGCAGTGCAGGGAATGCGGGGCAATGCGGGAGAATGCGGGGCAATGCGGGGGAATGCGGGGGAATAGTGGGAATGCGGGGCAATGCGGGGGAATAGGGGGAATGCGGGGCAATGCGGGGGAATAGGGGGAATTCGGGGCAATGCGGGGGAATGCGGGGCAATGCGGGGGAATGCGGAGGAATGCGGGGGAATGCGGGGGAATGCGGAGGAATAGGGGGAATACGGGGGAATAGGGGGGAATGCGGGGGAATGCGGGTGAATACGGGGGAATGCGGGGGAATGTGGGGGAATGCGGGGGAATGCGGGGGAATGCGGGGGAATGCGGGGCAATGCGGGGAATGCAGGGGAATAGGGGGAATGCGGGGGAATGCGGGGGAATGCGGGGGAATGCGGGGGAATAGGGGGAATACGGGGGAATAGGGGGGAATGCGGGGGAATGCGGAGGAATAGGGGGAATACGGGGGAATAGGGGGGAATGCGGGGGAATGCGGGGGAATGCGGGGGAATGCGGGGCAATGCGGGGAATGCAGGGGAATAGGGGGAATGCGGGGCAATGCGGGGGAATGCGGAGGAATAGGGGGGAATACGGGGGAATGCGGGGGGGTTAAATCCGGGTAGAAGAATCTCGGTGGATTCCGCCTTTTTTCATAAATAGGGAGGAGCTGCAAGACGGAGTTTGCGGTAAAACTTCCAGGTTTTGCCTTGAGCAAAATTTTGGTAAAATTTGCTGTGAATTGCCGCCAACACAAGCCGGTGAAATGTGCGCAGTCTTCAGTCTTCAGTCTTCAGTCTTCAGTCTTCAATCTTCGCTGTTGTTGAATTTTGCCAAAATTTTACCCAACAGGAAATTGGTGGTTTTCCCCCAAAAAATCTATTTTGATGAAATATTTTTTACTCGTTCCTTTTTATAACTTGGCGTATTTATTGCTCGCCGGGTGGCGGTCGGTGGCCCTTATGTCCCGTAGTTTGGGATGCCCCCTCCCCCAGGATGTGACTCAGTAGAATATTCTATTCTGTGATACAAGCCCTCCAGACGAGCAGGTGCAGCGCAGCGATGGAATCCTCTCCGTCAGCCCTGGCTCCGCCCCCTCACTTAACGTTTCGTCTTTGAAATGAGCGTCCCATCTGGAAACTTGGCCTGGAACTCCTCCGTCATCTCCGTCCAACAGCAACAAACGCTGCGCACTTTCCTGCCGCTCTTCCTCATTGAAGTCGTCTTCCTTTGTTGGTCTCGCTGCCCTCTGGCCGCTCGGCGAATACGCCCTGCGCTCATCCAAACAGATAATGACGGGTCAGGACACTATATATAGACCATTGTACGCCGCGTTCCACCACCCCTGACTTTCCTCCGCGCGATAACTCCGGAGACAGAACATCCTCAGTCCTTTCCGAGTCACACCCGACCACTCCGTCCAAAAACACGCCGAGATCTTCCCACCATCTTCACCTCACCGAGCTGCGTGTCCGCCGGCGCACCGCGTCATTCCTAATCATTCATCCGCTACCGATTGTCAGAATCCTGCTTATGGAGAGGAAAAGAGAAATATAATCTATCAATATTTACAGATCATAGATAACAGCAGACTAACGTGTGCGTCCGCAGCGTGCCAGCAAGCGCCTGGATCTCGCCAACCTTCACACACATTCACTTCAGGTGTATTAAAAAAAATAACTATTTACAGAGCTATTCATCCTGTGAACATGTACATTCATTCTGGGTGAATGCCAGAAAAATCAAATGTTACTCTTTTCTCCACGTCGGATGTTATTCATTCATATGAATGGCGTGAATCAGAAAAATACCCTATTATGGCCCCTAGATGGAGCTGATGATAATGCATACGTAATAATTACTTATTTAATATGATCATCAGCTCCATCTAGTGTCCATAATGGGGTATTTTCCTTACTGTCGCTGTCCTTATGAATGAATAACATCCGACCTGGAGAGAAAATAGCCTAGTATCATCAGATTTTGCTAATCTTCTCACAGAATGAATGTACATGTAGTTTCACAGGATAAATAGCTTTGCAACTTATTATGAATACACCTCTTTATTACTAAAACACTGCACATAACCCATAACCTACATAACCTACATAACTTAATAAGGTAAACTCAAGGCTCCCTCCATGGGGCTTCCTCTGTAGGGTTCCCTCCATAGGACTCCCTCTGTAGGGTTCCCTCCATAGGGTTTCCTCTGTAGGGTTCCCTCCATAGGGTTTCCTCTGTAGGGTTCCCTCCATAGGGCTTCCTCTGTAGGGTTCCCTCCATAGGACTCCCTCTGTAGGGTTCCCTCCATAGGGTTTCCTCTGTAGGGTTCCCTCCATAGGGCTTCCTCTGTAGGGTTCCCTCCATAGGGTTTCCTCTGTAGGGTTCCCTCCATAGGGCTTCCTCTGTAGGGTTCCCTCCATAGGGCTCCCTCTGTAGGGTTCCCTCCATAGGGCTTCCTCTGTAGGGTTCCCTCCATAGGGCTTCCTCTGTAGGGTTCCCTCCATAGGGCTTCCTCTGTAGGGTTCCCTCCATAGGGCTTCCTCTGTAGGGTTCCCTCCATAGGGTTTCCTCTGTAGGGTTCCCTCCATAGGACTCCCTCTGTAGGGTTCCCTCCATAGGGTTTCCTCTGTAGGGTTCCCTCCATAGGACTCCCTCTGTAGGGTTCCCTCCATAGGGCTTCCTCTGTAGGGTTCCCTCCATAGGGCTCCCTCTGTAGGGTTCCCTCCATAGGACTCCCTCTGTAGGGTTCTCTCCATAGGGTTTCCTCTGTAGGGTTCCCTCCATAGGGCTCCCTCTGTAGGGTTCCCTCCATAGGTTTTCCTCTGTAGGGTTCCCTCCATAGGGCTTCCTCTGTAGGGTTCCCTCCATAGGACTCCCTCTGTAGGGTTCCCTCCATAGGGTTTTCTCTGTAGGGTTCCCTCCATAGGGTTTCCTCTGTAGGGTTCCCTCCATAGGACTCCCTCTGTAGGGTTCCCTCCATAGGACTCCCTCTGTAGGGTTCCCTCCATAGGACTCCCTCTTTAGGGTTCCCTCCATAGGGTTCCCTCCGTAGGACTCCCTCTGTAGGGTCCCCTCAATAAGACCCCCTCTGTAGGGTTCCCTCCGTAGGACTCCCTCTGTAGGGTTCCCTCCATAGGGCTCCCTCTGTAGGGTTCCCTCCATAGGGTTCCCTCCGTAGGACTCCCTCTGTAGGGTTCCCTCCATAGGGTTCCCTCCATAGGGTTCCCTCCATAGGGTTCCCTCCATAGGACTCCCTCTGTAGGGTTCCCTCCATAGGGTTCCCTCCCTATAGGACTCCCTCTGTAGGGTCCCCTCAATAGGACTCCCTCTGTAGGGTTCCCTCCATAGGGTTACCTCTGTAGGGTTCCCTCCATAGGACTCCCTCTGTAGGGTTCCCTCCATAGGGTTCCCTCCAAAGGACTCCCTCCATAGGGTTCCCTCCATAGGACTCCCTCTGTAGGGTTCCCTCCATAGGACTCCCTCTGTAGGATTCCCTCCATAGGACTCCCTCTGTAGGGTTCCCTCCATTGGACTCCCTCTGTAGGGTTCCCTCCATAGGACTCCCTCTGTAGGGTTCCCTCCATAGGACTCCCTCTGTAGGGTTCCCTCCATAGGTTTCCCTCTGTAGGATCCCCTCCATAGGACTCTCTCTGTAGGGTCCCCTCAATAGGACTCCCTCTGTAGGGTTCCCTCCATAGGACTCCCTCTGTAGGGTTCCCTCCATAGGACTCCCTCTGTAGGGTCCCCTCCATAGGACTCTCTCTGTAGGGTCCCCTCAATAGGACTCCCTCTGTAGGGTTCCCTCCATAGGACTCCCTCTGTAGGGTTCCCTCCATAGGGTTCCCTCCATAGGACTCCCTCTGTAGGGTCCCCTCCATAGAACTCCCTCTGTAGGGTTCCCTCCATAGGGTTCTCTCTGTAGGGTTCCCTCCATAGGACTCCCTCTGTAGGGTCCCCTCCATAGGACTCCCTCTGTAGGGTCCCCTCCATAGGGTTTTCTCTGTAGGGTTCCCTCCATAGGACTCCCTCTGTAGGGTTTCCTCCATAGGACTCCCTCTGTAGGGTTCCCTCCATAGGACTCCCTCTTTAGGGTTCCCTCCATAGGGTTCCCTCCGTAGGACTCCCTCTGTAGGGTCCCCTCAATAAGACCCCCTCTGTAGGGTTCCCTCCGTAGGACTCCCTCTTTAGGGTTCCCTCCATAGGACTCCCTTTGTAGGGTTCCCTCCATAGGGTTCCCTCCGTAGGACTCCCTCTGTAGGGTTCCCTCCATAGGACTCCCTTTGTAGGGTTCCCTCCATAGGGTTCCCTCCATAGGACTCCCTCTGTAGGGTTCCCTCCATAGGGTTCCCTCCGTAGGACTCCCTCTGTAGGGTCCCCTCAATAGGACTCCCTCTGTAGGGTTCCCTCCATAGGACTACCTCTGTAGGGTTCCCTCCATAGGACTCCCTCTGTAGGGTTCCCTCCATAGGGTTCCCTCCAAAGGACTCCCTCCATAGGGTTCCCTCCAAAGGACTCCCTCTGTAGGGTTCCCTCCATAGGACTCCCTCTGTAGGATCCCCTCCATAGGACTCCCTCTGTAGGGTTCCCTCCATTGGACTCCCTCTGTAGGGTTCCCTCTATAGGACTCCCTCTGTAGGGTTCCCTCTATAGGACTCCCTCTGTAGGGTTCCCTCCATAGGACTCCCTCTGTAGGATCCCCTCCATAGGACTCTCTCTGTAGGGTCCCCTCAATAGGACTCCCTCTGTAGGGTTCCCTCCATAGGACTCCCTCTGTAGGGTTCCCTCCATAGGACTCCCTCTGTAGGGTCCCCTCCATAGGACTCTCTCTGTAGGGTCCCCTCAATAGGACTCCCTCTGTAGGGTTCCCTCCATAGGACTCCCTCTGTAGGGTTCCCTCCATAGGACTCCCTCTGTAGGGTCCCCTCCATAGGACTCCCTCTGTAGGGTTCCCTCCATAGGGTTCCCTCTGTAGGATCCCCTCCATAGGACTCCCTCTGTAGGGTCCCCTCAATAGGACTCCCTCTGTAGGATCCCCTCCATTGGACTCTCTCTGTAGGGTCCCCTCAATAGGACTCCCTCTGTAGGGTTCCCTCCATTGGACTCCCTCTGTAGGGTTCCCTCCATAGGACTCCCTCTGTAGGGTTCCCTCCATAGGACTCCCTCTGTAGGGTCCCCTCATTAGGACTCCCTCTGTAGGGTTCCCTCCATTGGACTCCCTCTGTAGGGTTCCCTCCATAGGACTCCCTCTGTAGGGTTCCCTCCATAGGACTCCCTCTGTAGGGTCCCCTCAATAGGACTCCCTCTGTAGGGTTCCCTCCGTAGGGTTCCCTCCATAGGACTCCCTCTGTAGGGTTCCCCCCATAGGACTCCCTCTGTAGGATCCCCTCCATAGGACTCCCTCTGTAGGGTCCCCTCGATAGGACTCCCTCTGTAGGGTTCCCTCCATTGGACTCCCTCTGTAGGGTTCCCTCCATAGGACTCCCTCTGTAGGGTTCCCTCTATAGGACTCCCTCTGTAGGGTTCCCTCCATAGGACTCCCTCTGTAGGATCCCCTCCATAGGACTCCCTCTGTAGGGTCCCCTCATTGGTTCCCTCCATTGGACTCCCTCTGTAGGGTTCCCTCCATAGGACTCCCTCTGTTGGGTTCCCTCCATATGGTTCCCTCCATAGGACTCCCTCTGTAGGGTTCCCTCTATAGGACTCCCTCTGTAGGGTCCCCTCAATAGGACTCCCTCTGTAGGGTTCCCTCCATTGGACTCCCTCCATAGGGTTCCCTCCATTGGACTCTCTCTGTAGGGTTCCCTCCATAAGGTTTCCTCTGTAGGGTTTCTTACATAGGGCTTCCTTTGTTGAGTTCCCTCCAGAGGGTTCCCCCAAGCCTGAGGTTTCAGAGTGATTTCTCAACAAAATAAAGCATGGAGATATGGATGGATGAATGGATGGATGGGTGGATGGAGGGATGAATGGATGGATGGATGAAGACATGGTTGGAGGGGTGGATGGATGGAGACATGGATGGAGACATGGATGGATGGAGAAATGGGTGGATGGATGGATGGAGACATGGATGGATGAAGACATGGATGGATGTATGGAGACATGAATGGATGAAGACACGGATGGATGGATGGAGACATGGTTGGAGGGATGGATAGATGGATGGAGACATGAATGGATGAAGACATGGATAGAGACATGGATGGAGATATGGATGGATGGAGACATGGATGGAGATATGGATGGATGGAGATATGGGTGGAGATATGGATGGAGACATGGATGGATGGAGACATGGATGGATGGAGACATGGATGGAGACATGGATGGATGGAGATATGGATGGAGATATGGGTGGATGGAGACATGGATGGAGATATGGATGGATGGAGACATGGATGGATGGAGACATGGATGGAGATATGGATGGATGGAGACATGGATGGATGGAGACATGGATGGATGGAGACATGGATGGAGATATGGATGGAGACATGAATGGATGGAGACTTGGATCCATGGATATGGGTGGATGGAGACATGGATAGAGACATGGATGGAGATATGGATGGATGGAGACATGGATGGATGGAGACATGGATGGAGATATGGATGGATGGAGACATGGATGGATGGAGACATGGATGGATGGAGATATGGATGGATGGAGACATGGATGGAGATATGGATGGAGACATGAATGGATGGAGACATGAATGGATGGAGACTTGGATCCATGGATATGGGTGGATGGAGACATGGATGGAGATATGGATGGATGGAGACATGGATGGAGACATGGATGGATGGATGGATGGATGGAGATATGGCTGGATGGATGGAGACATGGATGGAGACATGGATGGATGGATGGATGGAGATATGGATGGATGGATGGAGAAATGAATGGATGGAGACATGAATGGATGGAGACATGAATGGATGGAGACCTGGATGGATGAAGACATGGATAGAGACATGGATGGAGATATGGATGGATGGAGACATGGATGGAGATATGGGTGGAGATATGGATGGATGGAGATATGGGTGGAGATATGGATGGAGACATGGATGGATGGAGACATGGATGGATGGAGACATGGATGGATGGAGATATGGGTGGATGGAGACCTGGATGGAGACATGGATGGAGATATGGGTGGGTGGAGACCTGGATGGAGACATGGATGGAGATATGGACGGAGATATGGGTGGGTGGAGACCTGGATGGAGACATGGATGAATGGACGGAGATATGGATGGATGGAGACATGGATGGAGATATGGGTGGATGGAGACCTGGATGGAGACATGGATGGAAATATGGATGGAGATATGGATGGATGGAGACAAGGATGGAGACATGGATGGAGACATGGATGGAGATATGGGTGGATGGAGACCTGGATGGAGACATGGATGGAGACATGTATGGAGATATGGATGGAGATATGGATGGAAAGGAGCCAAGGGGAATGGAGACTTTGGGGGGTATTGGTGGTTGGAGCCCTTGGGGGGGAGAAGGAAAAAGGAGGAGAAATGGGAAGGATGGAGTTTAATGGATGGAATGTAAAAAGGGAAGGGAGTTTGGGGGGATGGGGACGGGGAAAAATGGAGACAGGATGGAGATAAGGGGGAGGTGAAAAGGGATGGAGAAAATGGATGGATGGGGGGAAATGAGGATTTGGGAAAGGGATTTGGGGTAAGGGGGGATAAAATGGAGGATTGTAGCAGGGTTAAATTTTTGAAATTTAGGGGATTTAAGGGGAAGGAAAAAATGGGGTGAAAAGGGAGGGGTAAATGAATTTACAGGTTTTTTTAAAAAGGGATTGACTTTTAATTATATGGGGGGTATATTTTGAAGAAGGTTAATTTTTATTTGGAATTTTTTAATTTGGGTTTTTTAATTACCTACTTTGGGGGGAAAATTTTAATTTTTTTTAATTTTTTTAATTTTATTTAACGGGATTTAAAAATTGTAAAATTTTTTTAAAGTTTTTATTTTTTACCCCCTTTTTAATTATTTAATTATTTTAACCCTTTTTAAAATTTATTTTTTTTAAATATTTTTTTCATTAACTTTATTATTTCCCAGTAATTTGGGTTTAAAAATTATTTAAAATTTTTGAATTGGTGTTTCCCCATGAATTTGTTAACCGGGGAGGGAACAGGGGGAAATTAGTTTTAAAATTTTTGGGGGCTAAATTTTTTAATTTTTCTAATTTTTTTTGGGGGGGAACTTTAAAGGGGGGGAGACTTTCCCCCCATTTATTTTTTAACCTTTAAAGCCCCCAATTTTAATTTATGGGGGGAAAAATTTAACTTTTTAATTTAACATTACCCCCCATTAAAAATTTAAACCTATAATTTCCCAAAATTTAAACCCCAGATTCCCATTGGGGGTGGGGGTTTTTTTTTAACAGGATTTCCCATTTTAATTTTTTGGGGCATTTATTCATTTAATTTTATTTAACATTTTAGTGGAATTGTTGGGGGAATTTTAGGGGGGGGTTTATATTTTTAATTTTTTAACTTTTATTTTTTAAACATTTTATTTTTCCCATTTTTTTATTTTTTCCCCATTATTTTTTAAGGGGTTTTAATTTAAAGAAATATTATTTTTAATTTTTTCCCATTTTTAATTTTTAACCCTTTAAGTTAGGGTTTTGGGGAGCAGGGGGGTTATTAATTACATTTACTTTAATTAAACATTTAAATTAATTTAACATTAAACTTTTAAAAATTAATTTTTCCCTTTAAAATTTAAACCCCCCCAAAACAAAAATTCGTTTATTTGTTTTATTTTCCCATTTTGAAAATCCTTAATTTATTCTTTAATTTTCTTTTCCCCCCTGGGAATCCTTCCCCAATTTCCCCCCCCCAAATAAAAAAATTAAAAATCCCCCCTAATAAATTTCCCCTTCCCCCCGATATCGCCTTAACACCCCCAAACCCAAACCAACTACCTACAAAAGCACTGACCCCCACTACCTAAAAGCCTACGTACAACACATAATTAAAAAAAAACGCCAGAACAACAGACGGAAAACCCCTATTCTTGCCTACACAAGGTCCACGCCGAAAAATTCCGTACACAACGCTTACGACGTGACAATAGACACAACGTAGATTAACAGTATATCCAACTATAGCTTCCATCCTTCGTACTATGTCTTCATGAGCAAGGGCGTGAGATTTTTGGTGCGTCGGAACAGCATACAGACGAGCTTATTACTAATGTTCAGATAAAGGAACACCTGGGTATCAGTGACCATAACATGATTTCATTTGATGTAAGCTGTAAGCAAGAAATACATACAGGAAAGATAAAAATACTCAACTTCAAGAGAGCAAATTTCCCAAGGATGAGGGCTGCTCTCCAGGACTGGGAGGGAATATTGGCATCAATGAGCACCAATTTTGGACCTCACTACAAAGTATATTCCCATGGGCAATAAGTTTAAAAGGCTTAAAATAAAACCTATGTGGCTCACGGTCAAAGTTAAAAAAGCTATAAACTATAAGAAAAGAGCTTTTAAAAAATATAAAAGTGAAGGAACTCTAGTGTTGTTTGAATGTTACAAAGAATTTAACAGAATATGTACAAAGGAAATCAAGGATGCAAAAATTCAAAACGAAAGACGGATTGCAACAGATAGTAGGACAAACCCCAAAAAATCTTCAAATAAATAATAGTAAAAAGGTCAAGTCTGAGCATGTCGGCCCTTTACACAATAATCTAGAGAGGGTGACTGGGGACAAAGAGAAGGACAATTTATGAAATTCTTTCTTCAGCTCTGTGTATACAAAGGAGCATGGGGGAGGGGGGGAGCTCATGTCCACAAGGGGGGTGGTAGTGACACAGCCCCAAATCCACAATGGCTCAAAAGTGATATGATCCAGAAATATGTAGACAGAATAAAGGTGGATAAAGCACCCGGACCTGATGGCATCCACCCACGGATCCTAAAAGAATTGAGCTCTGTAATTTCAAAGCCATTGTACACAGCTGTCCTATGGTGGTGAGTCTACATCCCCCTCACTAGGAGGAGCTTGGAGGACGTTGGTGGGAGGAGTCCAGCTGTCCTATGGTGGTGAGTCTACATCCCCCTCACTAGGAGGATCTTGGAGGACGTTGGTGGGAGGAGTCCAGCTGTCCTATGGTGGTGAGTCTACATCCCCCTCACTAGGAGGAGCTTGGAGGACGTTGATGGGAGGAGTCCAGCTGTCCTATGGTGGTGAGTCTACATCCCCCACACTAGGAGGAGCTTGGAGGACGTTGGTGGAAGGAGTCCAGCTGTCCTATGGTGGTGAGTCTACATCCCCCTCACTAGGAGGAGCTTGGAGGACGTTGGTGGAAGGAGTCCAGCTGTCCTATGGTGGTGAGTCTACATCCCCCTCACTAGGAGGAGCTTGGAGGACGTTAGATGGGAGGAGTCCAGCTGTCCTATGGTGGTGAGTCTACATCCCCCTCACTAGGGGGAGCTTGGAGACGATGGTGGGAGGAGTCCAGCTGTCCTATGTGGTGAGTCTACATCTTCCTCACTAGGAGGATCTTGGGAGGACGTTGGTGGGAGGAGTCCAGCTGTCCTATGGTGTGGTGAGTCTACATCCCCTCCTCACGAGGAGGACGATGGAGGACGTTTTGAGGAGTTAGTTGGTGTGTTGTGTGTGGTTTTGTTTCCAGCTGTCCTAGGGTTGTGGTGAGTCTACAGCTCCCTCACTAGGAGGAGCTGGTGGACGTTGGTGGAAGGAGTCCAGCTGTCCTATGGTGGTGAGTCTACATCCCCCTCACTAGGAGGAGCTTGGAGGACGTTGGTGGAAGGAGTCCAGCTGTCCTATGGTGGTGAGTCTACATCCCCCTCACTAGGAGGAGCTTGGAGGACGTTGATGGGAGGAGTCCAGCTGTCCTATGGTGGTGAGTCTACATCCCCCTCACTAGGGGGAGCTTGGAGGACGTTGGTGGGAGGAGTCCAGCTGTCCTATGGTGGTGAGTCTCCATCTTCCCTCACTAGAGGAGCGTGTAGTGACGATGGTGGGAGGAGTCCAGCTGTCCTATGGTGGTGAGTCTACATCCCCCACACTAGGAGGAGCTTGGAGGACGTTGGTGGGAGGAGTCCAGCTGTCCTATGGGGGTGAGTCTACATCTTCCTCACTAGGAGGAGCTTGGAGGACGTTGGTTGGGAGGAGTCCTGCTGTCCTATGGTGGTGAGTCTACATCTCCCTCACTAGGAGGAGCTTGGAGTACGTTGGTGGAAGGTAGTCGGCAGTCAGTCCCTATGGTGGTGAGTCTACATCTCCCTCACTAGGAGGAGCTTGGAGGACGTTGGTGGGAGGAGTCCAGCTGTCCTATGGTGGTGAGTCTACATCTACCTCACTAGGAGGAGCTTGGAGGACGTTGGTGGAAGGAGTCCAGCTGTCCTATGGTGGTGAGTCTACATCTCCCTCACTCGGAGGAGCTTGGAGGACGTTGGAGGGATGGAGGAGGAGTCCAGCTGTCCTATGGTGGTGAGTCTACATCTTCCTCACTAGGAGGAGCTTGGAGGACGTTGGTGGAAGGAGTCCAGCTGTCCTATGGTGGTGAGTCTACATCTCCCTCACTAGGAGGAGCTTGGAGGACGTTGGTGGAAGGAGTCCAGCTGTCCTATGGTGGTGAGTCTACATCCCCCTCACTAGGAGGAGCTTGGAGGACGTTGGTGGAAGGAGTCCAGCTGTCCTATGGTGGTGAGTCTACATCTCCCTCACTAGGAGGAGCTTGGAGGACGTTGGTGGAAGGAGTCCAGCTATCCTATGGTGGTGAGTCTACATCTCCCTCACTAGGAGGAGCTTGGAGGACACTGGTGGGAGGAGTCCACTGTCCTATGGTGGTGAGTCTACATCTCCCTCACTAGAGGAGCATTGAGGACATATGTGAATTGAGGTCCAGCGTGTCCTCTAAAGTAGGTGAGATCTAGCAACGCGATCCGCACGTCGCTTCGAATCCCCGTAATCCCCTCTGGACTACCATTCAAATCACCTGCCGCAGTCGTACTTATCCTTCTCCCCAATATCATCTCGCCCACGATCTCCCCTATCCACGACCATCTATCGTCCGTCATTGCGCCCTCATCTAGGAGTAGCCTTGGAGGACGTTGGGTGGGAGGAGTCCAGCTGTCCTATGTTGGTTGAGTCCTAACAATCGCCCTCACTAGAGAGACATGGGAGGACGTTTGGTGGGAGGAGTCCAGCACTGTCCTATGGTGGTGAGTTTTCAAACATCTCCCTCACTAGGAGTAGCTTGGAGGCACGATTGGTGATGAGTCCAGCTGTCCTATGGGTGGTGAGTCCTAAATCTCCCTCATCTATGAGGAGCTTTGGAGGACGGTTGTGGGGAGAATTCTAGCTGTCCTATGGTGGTGAGTCTACATCTCCCTCACTAGGAGGAGCTTGGAGGACGTTGGTGGGAGGAGTCCAGCTATCCTATGGTGGTGAGTCTACATCTCCCTCACTAGTAGGATCTTGGAGGACGTTGGTGGGAGGAGTCCTGCTGTCCTATGGTGGTGTCAGGGCTGGGTTCAGCCCTTCCTTCTCTGAGCTGGCCGCTCAGCTGTCGGGTGATTGCCGGCTCTTATCTCTTCACAGGTACTCAGCTGTTGATGATATCCTGCTCGTCAGTCCTGCCTACTTAAGCCGTCCAGTCCAGAGGATCTCTGCCTTCGCCTTAGTCAATAACACAGAGACGCTCTCATGCATTCCTGTTAAAAGACTTGCTTGGCTGACATCTCTTCTGGCTGCAGATCCTGCTTGCTGTTTTACTATGCTCATCCCTGGCTCCCTGACGTTTGGCTTGTCTGACTATCCGTTCTGGCTATTTTTTGATTACGTTTGTTCTATTTACTTTTATTATTATGATTAGAGTGATGTTATAACTGTACTTCGTCTCCTCGTCCTGATTTCATGGTTTCCTGAGTCTAACATCTCCTCACTAGAGGTAGCTTGTGAGGACACTGGTGTGGAGGAGTCCCAGCTGTCCTATTGGTGGTGAGTCTAACATCTCCCTCACTAGGAGGGAGCTTGTAGGACAAACTGGTGGGAGGAGTCCCAGCTGTCCTATGTGGTGAGTCTACATCTTCTTCACTAGGAGGAGCTTGAGGAACGTTGGTGGAAAGGAGTTCCAGCTGTCCTAATGGTTGGTGAGACTACATCTCCCTCACTAAGGAGCCCTCCTAGGACGTTGGCTGAAGGAGTCATCAGTCCTATGGTGGTGAGTCTACAACCCCCACACTAGGATAGCTTGGAGGACACTGGTGGGAGGAGTCTTCAGCAGTCCTAAGGTGGTGAGTCCTACAATCTCCTCACTAGGAGGAGCTTGGAGTAACGATGGTGGTAATGGAGTCCAGGCTGTCCCTATGGTGGTGAGTCTACATCCCCCTCACTAGGAGGAGCTTGGAGGACGTTGGTGGGAGGAGTCCAGCTGTCCTATGGTGGTGAGTCTACATCTCCCTCACTAGGAGGAGCTTGGAGGACGTTGGTGGAAGGAGTCCAGCTGTCCTATGGTGGTGAGTCTACATCCCCCTCACTAGGAGGAGCTTGGAGGACGTTGGTGGAAGGAGTCCAGCTGTCCTATGGTGGTGAGTCTACATCTCCCTCACTAGGAGGAGCTTGGAGGACGTTGGTGGGAGGAGTCCAGCTGTCCTATGGTGGTGAGTCTACATCACCCTCACTAGGAGGAGCTTGGAGGACGTTGGTGGGAGGAGTCCAGCTGTCCTATGGTGGTGAGTCTACATCTCCCCTCACTAGGAGGAGCTTGGAGGACGGTGGTGGAAGGAGTCCAGCTGTCCTATGGTGGTGAGTCTACATCCCCCTCACTAGGAGGAGCTTGGAGGACGTTGGTGGAAGGAGTCCAGCTGTCCTATGGTGGTGAGTCTACATCTCCCTCACTAGGAGGAGCTTGGAGGACGTTGGTGGGAGGAGTCCAGCTGTCCTATGGTGGTGAGTCTACATCCCCCTCACTAGGAGGAGCTTGGAGGACGTTGGTGGAGGAGTCCAGCTGTCCTATGGTGGTGAGTCTACATCCCCCTCACTAGGAGGAGCTTGGAGGACGTTGGTGGGAGGAGTCCAGCTGTCCTATGGTGGTGAGTCTACATCGCCCTCACTAGGAGGAGCTTGGAGGACGTTGGTGTGAGGGGGGGGAGGAGTCCAGCTGTCCTATGGTGGTGAGTCTACATCTCCCTCACTAGGAGGAGCTTGGAGGACGTTGGTGGGAGGAGTCCAGCTGTCCTATGGTGGTGAGTCTACATCCCCTCACTAGGAGGAGCTTGGAGGACGTTGGTGGGAGGAGTCCAGCTGTCCTATGGTGGTGAGTCTACATCTCTCCCCTCTCCCATCATATCTACATCATTCCTCAATCCTCTCCGCCAGCCCCCCATCCCCCCCTCAACAATTCCATCATTCCAATGCATCGCATCTAACTCGATCCATCCTCCCCCCTCATCCCCCCTTCCCCCCACAACATCATCATCCCCCCCCTCACTAGGAGGAGCTTGGAGGACGTTGGTGGGAGGAGTCCAGCTGTCCTATGGGTGGTGAGTCTACATCTCTCCCTTGAAATCTCCCTCTCTCCTTCCTCCCTCCCACCACCTTCACTAGGAGGAGCTTGGAGGACGTTTGGTGGGAGGAGTCCAGCTGTCCCTAAGGTGGTGAGTCTACATCTCCCTCACTAGAGAGCTTGGGAGAGCGTTGGTGGTAGGAGTCCAGCTTTCCTATGGTGGTGAGTCTACTTCCCCCTCACTAGGAGGAGCTTGGAGGACGTTGGTGGGAGGAGTCCAGCTGTCCTATGGTGGTGAGTCTACATCCCCCTCACTAGGAGGAGCTTGGAGGACGTTGGTGGGAGGAGTCCAGCTGTCCTATGGTGGTGAGTCTACATCTCCCTCACTAGGAGGAGCTTGGAGGACGTTGGTGGGAGGAGTCCAGCTGTCCTATGGTGGTGAGTCTACATCTCCCTCACTAGGAGGAGCTTGGAGGACGTTGGTGGGAGGAGTCCAGCTGTCCTATGGTGGTGAGTCTACATCCCCCTCACTAGGAGGAGCTTGGAGGACGTTGGTGGGAGGAGTCCAGCTGTCCTATGGTGGTGAGTCTACATCCCCTTCACTAGGAGGAGCTTGGAGGACGTTGGTGGGAGGAGTCCAGCTGTCCTATGGTGGTGAGTCTACATCTCCCTCACTAGGAGGAGCTTGGAGGACGTTGGTGGAAGGAGTCCAGCTGTCCTATGGTGGTGAGTCTACATCTCCCTCACTAGGAGGAGCTTGGAGGACGTTGGTGGGAGGAGTCCAGCTGTCCTATGGTGGTGAGTCTACATCTCCCTCACTAGGAGGAGCTTGGAGGACGTTGGTGGGAGGAGTCCAGCTGTCCTATGGTGGTGAGTCTACATCTCCCTCACTAGGAGGAGCTTGGAGGACGTTGGTGGGAGGAGTCCAGCTGTCCTATGGTGGTGAGTCTACATCTCCCTCACTAGGAGGAGCTTGGAGGACGTTGGTGGAAGGAGTCCAGCTGTCCTATGGTGGTGAGTCTACATCCCCCTCACTAGGAGGAGCTTGGAGGACGTTGGTGGAGGAGTCCAGCTGTCCTATGGTGGTGAGTCTACATCCCCTCACTATGAGGAGCTTGGAGGACGTTGGTGGGAGGAGTCCAGCTGTCCTATGGTGGTGAGTCTACATCTCCCTCACTAGGAGGAGCTTGGAGGACGTTGGTGGGAGGAGTCCAGCTGTCCTATGGTGGTGAGTCTACATCCCCCTCACTAGGAGGAGCTTGGAGGACGTTGGTGGGAGGAGTCCAGCTGTCCTATGGTGGTGAGTCTACATCTCCCTCACTAGGAGGAGCTTGGAGGACGTTGGTGGGAGGAGTCCAGCTGACCTATGGTGGTGAGTCTACATCTCCCTCACTAGGAGGAGCTTGGAGGACGTTGGTGGGAGGAGTCCAGCTGTCCTATGGTGGTGAGTCTACAATCTTCCATCCCCTATCTTCTCATCACTACTTCTATCGCCTTTATCGTAGCTTTTCTTCTATCTATCCTAATCTCTCTCACTCTTATCTCCTACATCTGCGACTCATCTATCTGCTCTCTCTCTCTTTCTCTCTCTTAATCTCCTCATCTCGCCTCCATAGGAGGAGCTTGGAGGGACGTTGGTGTAAGAGACCAGCTGTCCTATGGTGGTGAGTCTACATCCCTCCCCCCCTCTTTAACCCTTTAATCCCCCCCCCCCCCGGATATCCCCATCCCCCCCTCCCCCCCCCCCCAAAACCCCCTTAGCCCCCCCCTTGGGGGGGAACCCCCCCTTCCCCCCCCCCTTTCCCCCCCACCCCCCCCCCCCCCTCGGGGCCCCTTAAATTTTGGGGGAAACCCCCCCATTTAATCCCCCCATCCCCCCCCCCAATACTTCCCCCCCCCTTTAATCCCTTCCCCCCCCTTGTTATCTCCCCCTCCCCCTCCCCAAACCCCCCCTGGGGAGACCCCCGCCCATTTTCCCCCCCCCCCCCTCCCCCAAAAGCCCCCCTTAGGCGTTTAAACCCCCCCCCCCCCGTTCCCCCCATGGGTTGAGTCCCCCCCCCCTCCCCCCGAAGGGGTTAAAATTGGTTTTCCCCCCCCCCCCCCCAAATTTGGCCCCCCTCCCCCTCCCCGGGGGGGTTAACCCCCTTTTAATCCCCCCCTTCCCCAAGGGGGGCCCACCTCCCCTCCCCGGGGCCCCCCCAATTTAATCCCAATCCGTCCTTGTGGTGGGACCCCCCTCACTTTTGGGAAAGGGGCTTGGAGGGCGTTGGGGGAGAGTCCCCGCTGTCCTATTGGGGGTGAGTCACATCCCCTTTACTAGGGGAGCTTGGAGGGCTTGGTGGGAGGATCCCCCCGGCCAATTTGGGGTGATTCACTTTTTTTTCCTTCCCCCACTAGGGGACTTGGAGGACGTTGGTGGGGGGAAATCCCGCTGTTCCCATGGGGGGTGAGTTTCTCCCTCCCCCCCCCCCTAGGGGGAGCTTGGGAGGGGGGGAGGGGAAAGAAAAAAAGGGGAAAAAAATTTTTAAAAAAAAACTTAGGTTTTGGGGGGAGGGGTCCCCCTGTCCCCAAGGTGGTGAGTTCCACATCCCCCTCCCCTAGGAGGACTTGGGGGACTTTGGGGGGGAGGAGTCCCGCTGTCCTAAAGGTGTGATCTACAAACTCCCTCACTAAGGAGCTGGGGAAAGTTGGTGGAAAGGGGTCCCCGCGTCCTAAGGGGGGGTGAGCTACATCCCCTCACTAGGAGGGAAACCCTTGGAGGACGTTGGTGGGAGGAGTCCCCTTCCTATGGTGGTGATCTACATCCCCCTCAAATAGGGAGCTTGAGGACGATGGTGGGGGGATCCCAGCGGGCCAAAGGGGGTTTAGTCTAAAATCCCCTCCTAGGAGGACTTTTGGAAGGGCCCTTGGTGGGGGTTCCAGCTGTCCTATGGGGTGATTTTACATCCCCCTCAAATAGGGGGGACTTGGGGGGACTTTGGGGGTAGGAGTCCAGCTGTCCAAAGGTGGTGGGTCTACAAACCCCCTCACTAGGAGGGCTTGGGGGACGTTTGGGGGGGGATCCAGCTGTCCTATGGTTGGGTTCCCACATCCCCCCACTAGGAGGAGCTTTGGGGGACGTTTGGGAGGATCCAACTTTTCCTTTGGGGGGGTGATTTTACATCCCCACACTAGGAGGGGGCTTTTGGGAAATTGGTGGGAAAGGGGTCCCCCCGTCCTAAGGTGGGATCTAAAATTCCCCCCCACTAGGAGGGGCTTGGAGGGCGTTGGTGGGGGGGAGTCCCCAGCCCTTTCCCATGGGGTGAGTCTAAATCCCCCTCCTAGGGAGCTTTGGGGGAAAATTGGGGGGGAGGATCCCCCTGTCCAATTTTTTTGGGGTCCAAAATCTCCCTCACTAGGAGGACTTGGAGGACGGTTTGGGGGGAAAAAGTCCAGCTGTCCTAAAAATGGGGATCTACATCCCCTCCCCTAAGGGGGAGCTTGGGGCGTTGGTGGGAGGAAAACCCCTTTTCCCCAATGGTGGGGTCTAACACCCCTCACTAGGGGGAGCTTTTTGGGGGAAAGTTGGTGGGGGGATCCAGCTTCCAAAGGGGTGAGTCACATCCCCCTCACAGGGGGAGCTTGGGGAAAAGTTGGGGAGGAGTCCAGCTGTCCTTTGGTTGGGGAAATCTAAAAACCCCCTTTATAGGAGGAGGGTTGGGGGGACTTTGGGGGGAGGGGCCCCGCTGTCCCATTGGGGGTGAGTCTTTCAATTCCCAAAAATAAAAGGACATTTAAAAAAAACCCAACAACCCAAATCTTCTTAAAATAAAAAAAAATTTTTAAAACAATAAAAAAAAGGTTTTAAATTTTTTACCCAAAAAAAACAAAAAGCAAAAAAACCAATAAAAAAAAATTTTTTCCGGAAACTTACCTCTACCCCAAACCCTTATGAAGGGGCTTGGAGGAAAAAAATTTGGGGGAACCCCCCCCCCCTTTCCCCTTTGGTTCCTTTTCCCCCCCCTCCTTAAACCCCTTTAGGAAACCTTTTCCCGCTTCCTTTTTTGGTTTTCCTCTCCCCCCCCCCTTTTAAAATTTCCCCCCCTTTAATTTTCCCCCCTTCCCTTAATTTTCCCCCTTTTTTCCCCCCCTGGGGCTTTCCTTTGGTTAATTCCCCCCCCTTTTCCCTTTTTCCCCCCCTCCCCCTCCCCGGGGTTTCTTTTCCCCTTTCCTTTTCCCCCTCCCCCCCCCCCGGGGGTTTCCTTTTCCCCCCCCTTTTCCATTTTGGTTTCCTTTTCCCCCCCAAGGGCCCTTTTCCCCTTTTTTTCCCGCTTTTCCCCTTTTTTGGGTTCCTTTTTTCCCCCTGGGTTTTTTTCTTCCCCCTTTTTCCCCCGCTTTCCTTTTGGTTTTTTACCCCCCCCCCTTTGTTAAAAATTCCCCCTTAATTGTTTTTTGGTTTTCTTTCCCCTTTCCTTTTTATTTTTAATTCCCCCCCTTTCCCCCCCCCTTTGTTTTTTCCCCCCCTTTCCCCAATTGGGTTTTCCCTCCCCCCCCCGGGCCCCTTTCCCCCCCTTTTTTTTCCCCCCGCTTTCCCCCTTTTTGATTTTTTTCTCCCCCCCCCGTTGGTTCTTTCCCCCCTTGGAGGGTTTTCCCCTTCCCCCCTTTTTTCTCCCCCCCCCCCCTTTTTTTGGAAGCCCTGGGAGGGGTTTGGTGGGGGTCCGCTTGCCCCCTTTTGGGGGGATCTAATTTCCCCTCTAATGGGTTTGGGGCCTTGGGGAATAACCCTTTCCATTGTGGTTTAATCTCCCTCCCCTTTTTTTGGGGGTTTAACGTTGTGGAGGATCCCCTTTTTCCCCAGATTTGGTTTACCTTTTCCCCAAAAAAAAAAAAGGAACCTAGGGGTTGGGGGGGCCCTTTTTTCCTTTTTGGGGGGAAACCCCTCTTCCCCCCCTAAACTTTAAAAAAACCTTTTGGGAAAAAGGGGAAATTCCAAAGAGGTACCATCCCTCCCGAGGAGCCGGGGACCCCCTTTTGGGAGAGGGAGCTGCCGGGGTTGGCTCTTTCCCCCCCCAAGGAGCTTAGGACGGGGGGGAAAGGGGCCAATTCCTTTGGTTTTGGGAGCCACTCTCCCCCCCTTTGGAAAGGGGTGGGGAACGCAGAGCCCCGGAAAGTACATAATGAGAACTCCTTCTTTGGGTCAGGGACAGTCCTTACATGTGGCGGCTGCATTTGTTTTCTTTTCTTACTTTCACCCGATGATCCTGCCAGTAACACACTTCCTATCCTAGAGTGACTCCACCCCCACCCCCGCCAACAGATTTCACTGGACTGTCCCGGGATTGTAAGGAAATATGGGCCGTGTCCTGGAACATGGTCCAACATGAGCAGTATGGTCCCAGCAGGATGTCCCCCACTGACACCGATGTCCCCATCTGACACCAACGTCACCAACTGACACCAATGTCCCCATCTGACACCAACGTCACCAACTGACACCAATGTCCCCTACTGACACCGATGTCCCCCACTGACACCGATGTCCCCTACTGACACCAATATCACTAACTGACACCAATGTCCCTAACTGACACCGATGTCCCCATCTGACACCAATGTCACCAACTGACACCAATGTCCCCCACTGAACATCATTGTCCCCCACTGACACCAATATCCCTAACCTCACCAAGCACCAGTCCCTCCTACTCCTCCACAAGGTGCCAGTGACACCTCCCTTTCCCTCCACAGAGGCCTATTGCCCCCCTCTCCCCCCCACAAAGTATAGAGGCTCCCCTCTAGACAAAAAACAGTGCCCCCCCCCTCCATAGAGCACTAGTGCCCCTGTTCCCCCTTCAAATTACCAGTGCCCCCCTCATTCTTTCCATTCATCCCCTCACACTGGCAGCATGCTGGAAATGTTCCCCTCCTCCTCCCCTATGTCCTGCAATGACTCCTCCTGACCTTCTCGTCTGTTGAAGACAATTTATTCCGTTCACGTGTCTGAACATTTCACTTGTCGTTTTGTTTCTCAGCGTGAATTCCGTGCCGGGAAGAGAAAAATTATTATTATTGAAGAAGGAATGGACGTTTGGATGGCGTTCACCTCCGAAAAATGGTCGCACATCGAGCTTAGCCATGGCGGGGGAGGTGTTTGCTCTGAACTCCATCCCGCTAATCACAATCAGATTACTGACCACCATAACAGACAATCAGCAGATCACTGTCCCCCGAATAGGACCTACCTGGAGGTATGACACATCTACACTGATCATCAGACCATCATGCCGGTGTCCCCTGAAGAGGACCTACCTGGAGATATGACACATCTACACTGATCATCAGACCATCATGACAGTGTTCCCTGAAGAAGACCTACCTGGAGGTATGACACATCTACACCGATCATCAGACCACCATGATGGTGTCCCCTGAAGAATACCTACCTGGAGGTATGACACATCTACACTGATTATCAGACCACCATGAGGGAGTTCCCTGAAGAAGACCTACCTGGAGATATGACACATCTACACTGATCATCAGACCACCATGAGGGAGTTCCCTAAAGAAGACCTACCTGGAGGTATGACACATCTACACTGATCATCAGACCACCATGAGGGTGTTCCCTGAAGAAGACCTACCTGGAGATATGACACATCTACACTGATCATCAGACCATTATGAGGGTGTCCCCCGAAGATTACCTACCTGAAGATATGACACATCTACACCGATCATCAGACCATCATGACAGTGTTCCCTGAAGACCTACCTGGAGGTATGACACATCTATACTGATCATCAGACCACCATAAAGGGGTGTTCCCAAACGAAGACCTACCTGGAGGTATGACACATCTATACTGATCATCAGACCATCATGACGGTGTTCCCTGAAGACCTACCTGGAGATATGACACATCTACACTAATCATCAGACCACCATGAGGGAGTTCCCTGAAGACCTTCCTGGAGATATGACACATCTACACTGATCATCAGACCATCATGACAGTGTTCCCTGAAGAGGACCTACCTGGAGATATGAAACATCTACACCGATCATCAGACCACCATGAGGGAGTTCCCTGAAGAAGACCTACCTGGAGATATGAAACCTCTACACTGATCATCAGACCACCATGAGGGAGTTCCCTGAAGAGGACCTACCTGGAGATATGACACATCTACCCCGATCATCAGACCATCATGAGGGTGTCCCCCGAAGATTACCTACCTGGAGATATGACACATCTTCACTGATCATCAGACCATCATGACAGTGTTCCCTGAAGAGGACCTACCTGGAGATATGAAACATCTACACCGATCATCAGACCACCATGAGGGAGTTCCCTGAAGAAGACCTACCTGGAGATATGAAACATCTACACTGATCATCAGACCACCATGAGGGTGTCCCCCGAAGATTAACTACCTGGAGATATGACACATCTACACTGATCATCAGACCACCATGACGGTGTTCCCTGAAGAGGACCTAACTGGAGGTATGACACATCTACACTGATCATCAGACCACCATGAGGGAGTTCCCTGAATAAGACCTACCTGGAGATATGACACATCTCCACCGATCATCAGACCATCATGACAGTGTTCCCTGAAGACCTACCTGGAGATATAACACATCTACACTGATCATCAGACCAGCATGGCGGTGTTCCCTGAAGACCTACCTGGAGATATAACACATCTACACTGATCATCAGACCACCATGAGGGTGTTCCCTGAAGACCTACCTGGAGATATAACACATCTACACTGATCATCAGACCACCATGAGGGTGTTCCCTGAAGACCTACCTGGAGGTATGACACATCTACACTGATCATCAGACCACCATGCGGGTGTTCCCTGAAGACCTACCTGGAGGTATGACACATCTA
This sequence comes from Lithobates sylvaticus, assembly GCA_028564925.1. Classification (NCBI taxonomy): domain Eukaryota; kingdom Metazoa; phylum Chordata; class Amphibia; order Anura; family Ranidae; genus Lithobates; species Lithobates sylvaticus. Next base: position 792,008 of record CM053028.1, on the reverse strand, counting down.
CACTGATTATCAGACCACCATGAGGGTGTTCCCTGAAGACCTACCTGGAGGTATGACACATCTACACTGATCATCAGACCACCATGCGGGTGTTCCCTGAAGACCTTCCTGGAGATATGACACATCTTCACTGATCATCAGACCATCATGACAGTGTTCCCTGAAGAGGACCTACCTGGAGATATGAAACCTCTACACTGATCATCAGACCACCATGAGGGAGTTCCCTGAAGAGGACCTACCTGGAGATATGACACATCTCCACCGATCATCAGACCATCATGAGGGTGTCCCCCGAAGATTACCTACCTGGAGATATGACACATCTTCACTGATCATCAGACCATCATGACAGTGTTCCCTGAAGAGGACCTACCTGGAGATATGAAACATCTACACCGATCATCCGACCACCATGAGGGAGTTCCCTGAAGAAGACCTACCTGGAGATATGAAACATCTCCACTGATCATCAGACCACCATGAGGGTGTCCCCCGAAGATTAACTACCTGGAGATATGACACATCTACACTGATCATCAGACCACCATGACGGTGTTCCCTGAAGACCTACCTGGAGATATGACACATCTACACTGATCATCAGACCACCATGAGGGAGTTCCCTGAATAAGACCTACCTGGAGATATGACACATCTCCACCGATCATCAGACCATCATGACAGTGTTCCCTGAAGACCTACCTGGAGATATAACACATCTACACTGATCATCAGACCACCATGAGGGTGTTCCCTGAAGACCTACCTGGAGATATAACACATCTACACTGATCATCAGACCATCATGAGGGTGTTCCCTGAAGACCTACCTGGAGGTATGACACATCTACACTGATCATCAGACCACCATGCGGGTGTTCCCTGAAGACCTACCTGGAGGTATGACACATCTACACTGATCATCAGACCACCATGCGGGTGTTCCCTGAAGACCTACCTGGAGGTATGACACATCTACACTGATCATCAGACCATCATGAGGGTGTTCCCTGAAGACCTACCTGGAGGTATGACACATCTACACTGATCATCAGACCATCATGATGGTGTTCCCTGAAGACCTACCTGGAGATATAACACATCTACACTGATCATCAGACCACCATGAGGGTGTTCCCTGAAGACCTACCTGGAGGTATGACACATCTACACTGATCATCAGACCACCATGCGGGTGTTCCCTGAAGACCTACCTGGAGATATAACACATCTACACTGATCATCAGACCACCATGAGGGTGTTCCCTGAAGACCTACCTGGAGATATAACACATCTACACTGATCATCAGACCACCATGAGGGTGTTCCCTGAAGACCTACCTGGAGGTATGACACATCTACACTGATCATCAGACCACCATGAGGGTGTTCCCTGAAGACCTACCTGGAGGTATGACACATCTACACTGATCATCAGACCACCATGCGGGTGTTCCCTGAAGACCTACCTGGAGGTATGACACATCTACACTGATCATCAGACCATCATGAGGGTGTTCCCTGAAGACCTACCTGGAGGTATGACACATCTACACTGATCATCAGACCATCATGCGGGTGTTCCCTGAAGACCTACCTGGAGGTATAACACATCTACACTGATCATCAGACCACCATGAGGGTGTTCCCGAACGAAGACCTACCTGGAGATATGACTCACCTGCATTTATATGTCCAGGTACATGAGGTGCAGACATTCAAAGAGAACAATGAAATGTGTTGGTATTCTATTCTGGAAAAGGGCCAAACTGTTTAATTCCTTATTGACTTACCCCCCCCCCCCCCCCAGACAAAAGGGACTTTACAACAACTGGAGAAAAATGAAGGTGATTGATTGAATACATGTAGTGTGTGTAGTGTGTGGACCCAACCAAAGATGAGGAGAGCGGGATGCCACCCAGTGTCCAGGGGGCAGGATACCATCTGGAACCTCAACCAGTGGTGAGAACAGACAGAAGGCCCCCAAGCTGGGACCAAGAGAAGGCCAAACCTGATAGGCCAGCACCCCCTCATACATACTCCCCATGGCCCTGAACGGGTGGAAAAGATAAAAATGGGAAACTTGTACATGGAATGGAAGATTCCGCTGTGTTTGTAATGGGACAATATCTCGGGCAAAGGGTTACAAACATGGGTGACCCACCGGTGCCATCAGTCCCTCTCTCTCCTAGAAGTCGGAGTCAGGTCCTCGGGGTCAGCCGTCTCACAACATCACACCCTTGCATTGGAATGAAGAAGGTAAGTACTTCATCTGTCTACGACTCTTCATTCATTCCAGGTAATATCTACAGCCAGAGGGGACAATAAAGACCCAAAACCCTTCACAATTCTCTCCAAACCCAAGTTCTTGCTCTAGAAAGACATTATAAAAGGGTTTTGGTTGGTTGTGTTGTCCTATGTGGGACCTCCGAGCCGCATGAACACCTCCGTGCGTCTTCCATGGGAATTACAGGTCACACTATGAAGTGTGGAGGAACACAATGGTGCCGGAACCATCACTCTATGGGGGGTATAGAGCCTCCAATCTCTCCATCCCGTCCTTTGGTTTGAACCATCATAAGTCACTCCAAAAGGACAACCAATGGGATTTATTCCATACAAGACAAATGTAGAGGGTGGGGGTTGGGTGGTGATAGCCTAAAAACCCATATTTCTTACAGGTACTTATATAGCACCGGCAGTTTACACAGCACTTCACATATATAGTGGAGTTCCTGCCCCCAAGGAGCTTACAATCTAAGGTCCCTAACTCCCATTCATTCATATACTAGGGCCAATAAACCTACCAGCATGTTTTTAGAGTGTGGGAGGAAACCGGAGTACCTGGAGGAAACCCACGCAGGTACAGGGAGAACATGCAAACTCCAGGCTGGTGGTGTTGTGGTTGGGATTTGAACCGGGGACCCCAGTGCTGGCCGGCAGAAGTGCTAACCACTTAGCCCCTGTGCGGTCCGTAGTCTCCGTCCCAATGCTAGAAACAAATGTTGGGATGAGATGAATGTTCGGGGGGGGGGGGGGTGAGGTGGGTATGGGGGCTTTGTCACGCCGCGTCCATGTTCTGTGGGCCCCGCTCATGCCATACATGTGCGATGGTCTGCAGAGGAAGGCGGCACATCGGCCATCGTGTGGACGAACCCTTAAACCAGCCATGATTGGGCCATTCATACAGATGTGCCGGCCCAAAGCTCCGATCACACAACTACATATACAATACTTTGATGAGAAACGTTCGACCTTCCAAGGGATTTGTATATCTGTCCATCCAGTCCTGAGATTTACACTGCGCTGGTGACCTGACTTCTCTTTAATGCAGTTAAATGATACAGCTAGGTGACTGCCCCGCCCCCCAGCCTGTGATTGGACAGTGAAGGAACAGTTGTGTTAATGCAGTTGGACAAATGCACAACAAAGTCAGGAAAACCACGCCTGCCGACATGAGAAATAATAATCCCTCCCCCATCCATAGATCAGAATGGGAATTTACTCCACTTCTACCAGAGACACTCCCCCATCACACTTTGAGCCAATAACAAGTGTGAACATCAGCTGGTCTCTCTGCCCATGCTGCCAATCAATCTCTGGAGGAGGAGCTTTGGAAAATACCCCGCCCTTTCTTCTGTCCTGGAGGAGGAGTTAGGAAATAAGCTGCCTATCTGTGGGGTTGGGGATCCCAGCTGCCTGTTCATGTTACGTCACGACATCAATAGTGGGGAGGAGCTTCCTGTTCATGTTACGTCACGACATCAATAGTGGGGAGGAGCTTCCTGTTCATGTAACGTCACAACATCAATAGTGGGGAGGAGCTTCCTGTTCATGTTACGTCACGACATCAATAGTGGGGAGGAGCTTCCTGTTCATGTAACGTCACGACATCAATAGTGGGGTGGAGCTTCCTGATCATGTTACGTCACGACATCAATAGTGGGGAGGAGCTTCCTGTTCATGTTACGTATCAGTCCTTATCCCCCCCTTCAGTCCTTGTCCCTGCCGTCCCTTCAGTCCTTGTCCCCCCTCAGACCTTGTCCCCGCCGTCCCCTCAGTCCTTGTCCCCCCCCTCACCTTGTCCCCCCCTCAGTCCTTATCCCCCCTTCAGTCCTTGTCTCCGCCGTCCCTTCAGTCCTTGTCCCCCCCTCAGTCCTTGTCCCCCCTCAGTCCTTGTCCCCACCATCCCCTCAGTCCTTGTCCCCCCTCACCTTGTCCCCCCTCCCTCAGTCCCCACCCCCCCCGCCCCCTCCCCCCTTCCCCCGTCCATGTCCTTGTCCTCCCCCCACCCTCCGTCCCCCGCCCCCCCCTCTGTTCCTTATCCCCCCCCCCCGTCCCCCCCCCCCCTTGTCCCCCCTCCGTCCCCCTCCCACCCTCCCCCCCCCCCCCCCCTCAGGTCCCCTCCCCCCCTTGTCCTGCCCCCCCCCCCTCTCCTTGGTCCCCCCCCCCTCCCCCCCCTCCTTTATCCTGTCCCCCCCCTTTCAGTCTTGTCCCCCCTTGTCTTGCTCTCCCCCCTGTCTCCCCCCCCTCAGTCCTTATCCCCCCTTTAGTCCTTGTCCCCCCTCAGTCTTGTCCCCGCCGTCCCCTCAGTCCTTATCCCCCCCTCAGTCCTTGTCCCCCCTCAGTCCTTGTCCCCCCATCCCCCCCTCAGTCCTTGTCCCCTCTTTGTCCCCCCCTCCCCTCCTTATCCCCCCTTTAGTCCTTGTCCCCCCCTCAGTCCTTGTCCCCGCCGTCCCCTCAGTCCTTGTCCCCCCTCAGTCCTTGTCCCCCCTCAGTCCTTGTCCCCACCATCCCCTCAGTCCTTGTCCCCCCTCACCTTGTCCCCCCCTCAGTCCTTCCCCCCCCCCCCCCCTCAGTCCTTGTCCCCCCCTCAGTCCTTGTCCCCCCCTTGTCCCCCCCTCAGTCCTTATCCCCCCTTCAGTCCTTGTCCCCCCTCAGTCCTTTTTACCGCCATCCCTTCAGTCCTTTTCCCCCCCTCAGTCCTTGTCCCCCCCTCAGTCCTTGTCCCCCCTCAGTCCTTGTCCCCGCCGTCCCTTCAGTCCTTGTCCCCCCTCAGTCCTTGTCCCCGCCGTCCTTTCAGTCCTTGTCCCCCCTCAGTCCTTGTCCCCGCCGCCCCCTCAGTCCTTGTCCCCCCCCTCACCTTGTCCCCCCCTCAGTCCTTGTCCCCCCCTCACCTTGTCCCCCCTCAGTCCTTATCCCCCTCAGTCCTTGTCCCCCCTCAGTCCTTGTCCCCCTCAGTCCTTGTCCCCCCTCAGTCCTTGTCCCCCCCTCAGCCCTTGTCCCCCCCCTCAGTCCTTGTCCCCCCCTCACCTTGTCCCCCCTCAGTCCTTATCCCCCCCTCAGTCCTTGTCCCCCCTCAGTCCTTGTCCCCCCTCAGTCCTTATCCCCCTCAGTCCTTGTCCCCCCTCAGTCCTTGTCCCCGCTGTCCTCGGGATGAATTCTTCTTTCCTCGGATACAGAGTGAAGGTGAATTCCGGGAGGAAATGAGATTGGATGTTTATCCGCACAGAACGTTCGATGGAAACTTTTCCTTTCCTTGTTTAAGTTGAATTTTCCTCTTTTTTTCCATGAAAAGCAAAACAAAGTCTGTGCCGACCCCGAGCCGGGAATCTGGTCTGCAGAACCGGTTCAGTCCGGATCCAGCGAGAACTCCGGGGAAATGTTATTACATCTCAGCGGGAAGCCGAATAACAAGAGAATCTTCTAGAATATCACCAGATTCAGCCGGCCTTTCACACTGCCTGTCCCATGTGACTCCTCCCACTCCTACATAATAATACGCAATCTGCCCCATTCCGCAAGCTCCGCCCAACTGAACTGGTGGGACCAATAGGGAACCTCCCAAACCAGCTCAATGGGGCATCCTCTAATGGCCGTACACACGATCCGAATATCGTACGGAAACGATCGTCCGAGGGAGGATCATCCAAAGGAAGGATCGTACGAGGGAGGATCATCCGAGGAAGGATCGTACGGGGGGGGGATCGTACGGGGGGGGATCCTCCGAGGAAGGATCGTACGAGGGAGGATCTTCCGAGGGAGGATCGTACGGGGGGGGATCGTACGGGGGGGGATCATCCGAGGAAGGATCGTACGAGGGAGGATCTTCCGAGGGAGGATCGTACGGGGGGGGATCGTACGGGGGGGGATCGTCCGAGGAAGGATCGTACGAGGGAGGATCATCCGAGGAAGGATCGTACGAGGGAGGATCTTCCGAGGGAGGATCGTACGGGGGGGGATCGTACGGGGGGGGATCATCCGAGGAAGGATCGTACGAGGGAGGATCTTCCGAGGGAGGATCGTACGAGGGGGGATCGTACGGGGGGGGATCGTCCGAGGGAGGATCGTCCGAGGAAGGATCGTCCGAGGGAAGATCGTCCAAGGGAGGATCGTCCGAGGGAAGATCGTCCGAGGAAGGATCGTACGAGGGGGGATCGTACGGGGGGGGATCGTCCGAGGGAGGATCGTCCGAGGAAGGATCGTCCGAGGGAAGATCGTCCGAGGAAGGATCGTCCGAGGGACGATCGTCCGAGGAAGGATCGTCCGAGGGAGGATCGTCCGAGGAAGGATCGTCCGAGGAAGGATCGTCCGAGGAAGGATCGTCCGAGGGAAGATCGTCCAAGGGAGGATCGTCCGAGGGAAGATCGTCCGAGGAAGGATCGTACGAGGGGGGATCGTACGGGGGGGGATCGTCCGAGGGAGGATCGTCCGAGGAAGGATCGTCCGAGGGAAGATCGTCCAAGGGAGGATCGTCCGAGGGAAGATCGTCCGAGGAAGGATCGTACGAGGGGGGATCGTACGGGGGGGGATCGTCCGAGGGAGGATCGTCCGAGGAAGGATCGTCCGAGGGAAGATCGTCCGAGGAAGGATCGTCCGAGGGAGGATCGTCCGAGGAAGGATCGTCCGAGGGAGGATCGTCCGAGGAAGGATCGTCCGAGGGAGGATCGTCCGAGGAAGGATCGTCCGAGGAAGGATCGTCCGAGGAAGGATCGTCCGAGGGAAGATCGTCCAAGGGAGGATCGTCCGAGGGAAGATCGTCCGAGGAAGGATCGTACGAGGGGGGATCGTACGGGGGGGGGATCGTCCGAGGGAGGATCGTCCGAGGAAGGATCGTCCGAGGGAAGATCGTCCAAGGGAGGATCGTCCGAGGGAAGATCGTCCGAGGAAGGATCGTACGAGGGGGGATCGTACGGGGGGGGGATCGTCCGAGGGAGGATCGTCCGAGGAAGGATCGTACGAGGGGGGATCGTACGGGGGGGGATCGTCCGAGGGAGGATCGTCTGAGGAAGGATCGTCCGAGGGAAGATCGTCCAAGGGAGGATCGTCCGAGGGAAGATCGTCCGAGGAAGGATCGTACGAGGGGGGATCGTACGGGGGGGGATCGTCCGAGGGAGGATCGTCCGAGGCAGGATCGTCCGAGGGAAGATCGTCCGAGGAAGGATCGTCCGAGGGAGGATCGTCCGAGGTAGGATCGTCCGAGGGAGGATCGTCCGAGGAAGGATCGTCCGAGGAAGGATCGTCCGAGGAAGGATCGTCCGAGGGAAGATCGTCCAAGGGAGGATCGTCCGAGGGAAGATCGTCCGAGGAAGGATCGTACGAGGGGGGATCGTACGGGGGGGGGGGGGATCGTCCGAGGGAGGATCGTCCGAGGAAGGATCGTCCGAGGGAAGATCGTCCAAGGGAGGATCGTCCGAGGGAAGATCGTCCGAGGAAGGATCGTACGAGGGGGGATCGTACGGGGGGGGATCGTCCGAGGGAGGATCGTCCGAGGAAGGATCGTCCGAGGGAAGATCGTCCGAGGAAGGATCGTCCGAGGGAGGATCGTCCGAGGAAGGATCGTCCGAGGGAGGATCGTCCGAGGAAGGATCGTCCGAGGAAGGATCGTCCGAGGAAGGATCGTCCGAGGGAAGATCGTCCAAGGGAGGATCGTCCGAGGGAAGATCGTCCGAGGAAGGATCGTACGAGGGGGGGATCGTACGGGGGGGGATCGTCCGAGGGAGGATCGTACGAGGGGGGATCGTACGGGGGGGGATCGTCCGAGGGAGGATCGTCCGAGGAAGGATCGTCCGAGGGAAGATCGTCCAAGGGAGGATCGTCCGAGGGAAGATCGTCCGAGGAAGGATCGTACGAGGGGGGATCGTACGGGGGGGGATCGTCCGAGGGAGGATCGTCCGAGGAAGGATCGTCCGAGGGAAGATCGTCCGAGGAAGGATCGTCCGAGGGAGGATCGTCCGAGGAAGGATCGTCCGAGGGAGGATCGTCCGAGGAAGGATCGTCCGAGGAAGGATCGTCCGAGGAAGGATCGTCCGAGGGAAGATCGTCCAAGGGAGGATCGTCCGAGGGAAGATCGTCCGAGGAAGGATCGTACGAGGGGGGATCGTACGGGGGGGGATCGTCCGAGGGAGGATCGTCCGAGGAAGGATCGTCCGAGGGAAGATCGTCCAAGGGAGGATCGTCCGAGGGAAGATCGTCCGAGGAAGGATCGTACGAGGGGGGATCGTACGGGGGGGGGATCGTCCGAGGGAGGATCGTCCGAGGAAGGATCGTCCGAGGGAAGATCGTCCGAGGAAGGATCGTCCGAGGGAGGATCGTCCGAGGAAGGATCGTCCGAGGGAGGATCGTCCGAGGAAGGATCGTCCGAGGAAGGATCGTCCGAGGAAGGATCGTCCGAGGGAAGATCGTCCAAGGGAGGATCGTCCGAGGGAAGATCGTCCGAGGAAGGATCGTACGAGGGGGGATCGTACGGGGGGGGATCGTCCGAGGGAGGATCGTACGAGGGGGGATCGTACGGGGGGGGGGATCGTCCGAGGGAGGATCGTCCGAGGAAGGATCGTCCGAGGAAGGATCGTCCGAGGAAGGATCGTCCAAGGGAGGATCGTCCGAGGGAAGATCGTCCGAGGAAGGATCGTACGAGGGGGGATCGTACGGGGGGGGATCGTCCGAGGAAGGATCGTCCGAGGGAAGATCGTCCAAGGGAGGATCGTCCGAGGGAAGATCGTCCGAGGAAGGATCGTACGAGGGGGGATCGTACGGGGGGGGATCGTCCGAGGGAGGATCGTACGAGGGGGGATCGTACGGGGGGGGATCGTCCGAGGGAGGATCGTCCGAGGAAGGATCGTCCGAGGGAAGATCGTCCAAGGGAGGATCGTCCGAGGGAAGATCGTCCGAGGAAGGATCGTACGAGGGGGGATCGTACGGGGGGGGATCGTCCGAGGGAGGATCGTCCGAGGAAGGATCGTCCGAGGAAGATCGTCCGAGGAAGGATCGTCCGAGGGAGGATCGTCCGAGGAAGGATCGTCCGAGGGAGGATCGTCCGAGGAAGGATCGTCCGAGGAAGGATCGTCCGAGGAAGGATCGTCCGAGGGAAGATCGTCCAAGGGAGGATCGTCCGAGGGAAGATCGTCCGAGGAAGGATCGTACGAGGGGGGATCGTACGGGGGGGGGATCGTCCGAGGGAGGATCGTACGAGGGGGGATCGTACGGGGGGGGATCGTCCGAGGGAGGATCGTCCGAGGAAGGATCGTCCGAGGGAAGATCGTCCAAGGGAGGATCGTCCGAGGGAAGATCGTCCGAGGAAGGATCGTACGAGGGGGGATCGTACGGGGGGGGATCGTCCGAGGGAGGATCGTCCGAGGAAGGATCGTCCGAGGGAAGATCGTCCGAGGAAGGATCGTCCGAGGGAGGATCGTCCGAGGAAGGATCGTCCGAGGGAGGATCGTCCGAGGAAGGATCGTCCGAGGAAGGATCGTCCGAGGAAGGATCGTCCGAGGGAAGATCGTCCAAGGGAGGATCGTCCGAGGGAAGATCGTCCGAGGAAGGATCGTACGAGGGGGATCGTACGAGGGGGGATCGTACGGGGGGGGATCGTCCGAGGGAGGATCGTACGAGGGGGGATCGTACGGGGGGGGGATCGTCCGAGGGAGGATCGTCCGAGGAAGGATCGTCCGAGGGAAGATCGTCCAAGGGAGGATCGTCCGAGGGAAGATCGTCCGAGGAAGGATCGTACGAGGGGGGATCGTACGGGGGGGGATCGTCCGAGGGAGGATCGTCCGAGGAAGGATCGTCCGAGGGAAGATCGTCCGAGGAAGGATCGTCCGAGGGAGGATCGTCCGAGGAAGGATCGTCCGAGGGAGGATCGTCCGAGGAAGGATCGTCCGAGGAAGGATCGTCCGAGGAAGGATCGTCCGAGGGAAGATCGTCCAAGGGAGGATCGTCCGAGGGAAGATCGTCCGAGGAAGGATCGTACGAGGGGGGATCGTACGGGGGGGGATCGTCCGAGGGAGGATCGTCCGAGGAAGGATCGTCCGAGGGAAGATCGTCCGAGGAAGGATCGTCCGAGGGAGGATCGTCCGAGGAAGGATCGTCCGAGGGAGGATCGTCCGAGGAAGGATCGTCCGAGGAAGGATCGTCCGAGGAAGGATCGTCCGAGGGAAGATCGTCCAAGGGAGGATCGTCCGAGGGAAGATCGTCCGAGGAAGGATCGTACGAGGGGGGATCGTACGAGGGGGGATCGTACGGGGGGGGATCGTCCGAGGGAAGATCGTCCGAGGAAGGATCGTACGAGGGGGGATCGTACGAGGGGGGATCGTACGGGGGGGGATCGTCCGAGGGAAGATCGTCCGAGGAAGGATCGTCCGAGGGAAGATCGTGTGTACACTACTTCCGACAGCCGATCACGACCGTTCCTCCGATATAAACGGAATGTTCTAGAAAAGACCTTTCATGTTTCACGCCCCCCTCGGGTCACACAGTTCAGGGGTGTCCCACTTTGGTGAGGAGGAACCCCGAACATGTAAAAAGGGGTCACCTGGGGGGGGGGGGACACAGATAGAGATATAAAAGATACAAATGAATTGAATGTGTTCTTTATATACAATAAGTGACCCAGTATCAGCCTCCTGCAGTCCCTGTACAACGGAGCTCAGACTGGGAGAGGGAGCAGCATAAGGAGCCAATCAAGTGCTGCAGTGCACATGTGTTGGCAAAAGGCACTCTGATAGGAGGAGGGAGCAGAGTGACAGAGAGATGAGTTCATCAGTCTGCTGCTTCTCCTTTCACTGTCAAATCACAGGGTGGGGGAGGGACAAGAGCTGTACGTGTTACTGAACTGTGTATGTTGTGTGGCAGAGCCGTGTAAATCTCAGGACTGGATGGACAGAAATACAAATCCCTGAGCAGCTTCCATATACAGACAAAAGTAAGTACACCCCTCAGTGACATTCATGTGACAACACTGAAGAGATGACACTTGTCTACAATGTAAAGTAGTGAGTGTATATGACAAAAGTAAGTACACCCCTCAGTGTACAGCTTGTATAACACACAGCCATTAATGTCTAAACCGCTGGCAACAAAAGTCAGTACACCCCTAAGTAAAAATCTCCAAATTGGGCCCAATTAGCCATTTTCCCTCCCCCGGTGTCATGTGACTCGTTAGTGTTACAAGGTCTCAGGTGTGAATGGGGAGCAGGTGTGATAAATTTGGTGTTATCGCTCTCACTCTCTCATACTGGTCACTGGAAGTACAACGTGGCACCTCATGGCAAAGAACTCTCTGAGGATCTGAAGATAAGAATTGTTGCTCTACATAAAGATGGCCGAGGCTATAAGAAGATCGCCAAGACCCTGAAACTGATCTGCAGCCCGGTGGCCAAGACCATCCAGCGGTATAACAGGACAGGTTCCCCTCAGAACAGGCCTCGCCATGGTCCACCAAAGAAGTTGAGGTCACGTGCTCAGCATCATATCCAGAGGTTGTCTTTGGGAAATAGACGTATGAGTGCTGCCAGCATTGCTGCAGAGGTTGTAGGGGTGGGGGGGTCAGCCTGTCAGTGCTCAGACCATACGCCGCACACTGCATCAAATTGGTCTGCATGGCTGTCGTCCCAGAAGGAAGCCTCTTCTAAAGATGATCCACAAGAAAGAGCCGCAAACAATTTGCTGAAGACTTCTTTAGTTTGCTGTTGGGGGCTCTCTATTTCTCCATAAGTACTCGAAGGGGAAGGGGGGGGAGTCTCTTCATAGGCCACCCCTCCCCCCACCCAACTCACCTGCAGGAGCCCCGAGCTGAGTGTAAGTTCTCTGTCAGAGGTTACAAGGGGTTAATTACCTTCTCCTTCCCCCATACAAAGCATAATGATATCCGATAGGGGGAGGGGTACCTGTCACTTTGCCCTGAATGTACTGAGTGGGGGAGGTTCCTATGAAGGTGTATTATAGAGAAATAAGGGTGACGGTTCCTCAGGGGCGGAGACTAATGCAGTTGATACTATCATTTCTGTGTAATGTGCCGGCAGTCACACAAAAGGTTAAATAAATATCCATCCTTCCGGATATTGCTGAGTCAGCAGATTACATTCGTTCTGCGCACAGCGAACGTTCCATCGATGACGTTTCACCCGACCACAACCCATCCTTCCCAATAAACCGCCATTTTATTCTGGGAACCGGTGCAGAGAGACGTCTGGGATGGATTACACCCCCGCCGAGCAGATTTCTATCCCCCTCACCCCGCCCACTACGCCAATTATTAGTCTAACTCCACCCCCCTTCATAGAGCTCATTTCTATCCTCCTCACCACCACTCCCCTCATCCCGCCCACTACGCCAATTAGTCTAACTCCGCCCCCCTTCATAGAGCTCATTTCTATCCCCCTTATCCCGCCCACTATGCCAATTATGAGTCTAACTCCGCCCCCTTCATAGAGATCATTTCTATCCCCCTCATCCCGCCCACTACGCCAATTATTAGTCTAACTCCACCCCTTCATTGAGCTCATTTCTATCCTCCTCATCCCGCCCACTACGCCAATTATGAGTCTAACTCCGCCCCCTTCATAGAGCTCATTTCTATCCTCCTCACCACTCCCCTCACCCCGCCCACTACGCCAATTATGAGTCTAACTCCGCCCCCTTCATAGAGCTCATTTCTATCCTCCTCACCACTCCCCTCACCCCGCCCACTACGCCAATTATGAGTCTAACTCCGCCCCTTCATAGAGCTCATTTCTATCCTCCTCATCCCGCCCACTACGCCAATTATTAGCCTAACTCCGCCCCTTCATTGAGCTCATTTCTATCCTCCTCATCCCGCCCACTACGCCAATTATTAGTCTAACTCCGCCCCCTTCATAGAGCTCATTTCTATCCTCCTCACCACCACTCCCCTCATCCCGCCCACTACGCCAATTAGTCTAACTCCGCCCCCCTTCATAGAGCTCATTTCTATCCCCCTTATCCCGCCCACTATGCCAATTATGAGTCTAACTCCGCCCCTTCATAGAGATCATTTCTATGCCCCTCATCCCGCCCACTACGCCAATTATTAGTCTAACTCCGCCCCCTTCATAGAGCTCATTTCTATCCTCCTCACCACTCCCCTCACCCCGCCCACTACGCCAATTATTAGTCTAACTCCGCCCCCTTCATAGAGCTCATTTCTATCCTCCTCATCCCGCCCACTACGCCAATTATTAGCCTAACTCCACCCCCTTCATAGAGCTCATTTCTATCCTCCTCACCACTCCCCTCATCCCGCCCACTACGCCAATTATTAGTCTAACTCCGCCCCCTTGCACAGTTTTACAGCCTCGTCTCCTGGACTGAACCGGCTTCCTCACAATGTGCATTAGAAGACAGAGCCGCCTCATATCCCTCCTGGAGGACGTCCAGCATCATCTAGCACTTTCCTCCACAGCCTGACTGGCCAAATAATAAAAATAATAAAATATAAAGGATAATAATAATAAATAAACACAATTTGCACCTCCCCCAGCTCCTCGCAGATTTATTATTATTATATTTGGCGCGGTACGACTACAATACCGGAGGGATGAGAGGGTTCTGATCCTCAGAGCTGACAATCTAGGAGACAATCACATTCCTCAGATCAATACTCCAAAGTCTTCTAATAATCACCTCCTAGGCTCCGCCCCCATCTTCCTATTGGTTGTATACAGGAGTCGGCTGATTGGTAGGAGAAGATTCGGATTTCTCAGGTCACCTTCATACCTTCTATGGGAAGAGACACGGGGGAGGGGCTGAGGGGTCAGAACAGGGCGGGGACAATTTCATTTCTTTTTTCCTCCGAGTTCCCCTTTAAATCTGCTGTTCCCCGGGAGTCCCAGCTTGTCCGTCACTTCCCTCAGACAAACGCCTGAACTTCGATCTCCTCTGCAGGCGCCGCTCGTTCCATTGGAGGTGAGTGACGCTTTACCATACGGGGGAGGGGCCTCAGAATTCAGTTTTCAAATTTCTTCGATTATTCAGACAACGAAGCGATCGGATTCTTTCCATTCGATAATTCGGATGACGCCGGTCGGTATCGTCCAATCAGCTCCTGACGTTTCTCAAGCGTCCGAAAATACTGAATCCTTCCGATTCAATAAAATATCAAAAATATGGAAAATATGGAAATCTTCCAGAAAAAACTTTCATGACAACCGAAAAAATCCGAGGAAACGGAATCCTTCGATGAACGAGCGCCGTGCGCAATTCTAATGATCAGAGAAGATGAGACCCAAAACACAAACCATGGGGGCCAATCACCGCAATCTGCACCCGTCCTGAACATCCAACGCACATCTCACTACAGGCTCCTCCTCTCTGAGGTCTCCTGGCTCCTCCTCTTATCCAAAGGCTCCTCCTCTCTGAGGTCTCCTGGCTCCTCCCCTTCTCCAAAGGCTCCTCCTCTCTGAGGTCTCCTGGCTCCTCCCCTTCCCCAAAGGCTCCTCCTCTCTGAGGTCTCCTGGCTCCTCCTCTATAAAGGCTCCTCCTCTCTGAGGTCTCCTGGTTCCCCCTCTTCTCTACAGGCTCCTCCTCTCTAGAGGTCTCCTGGCTCCTCCTCTATGAGGTCTCCTGGCCCCTCCTCTTCTCTAAAGGCTCCTCCTCTTTAAGGTATCCTGGCTCCTCCTCTCTGATGTCTCCTGGCTCCTCCTCTATAAAGGCTCCTCCTCTCTGAGGTCTCCTGGCCCCTCCCCTTCTCCAAAGGCTCCTCCTCTCTGAGGTCTCCTGGCTCCTCCTCTTCTCCAAAGGCTCCTCCTCTCTGAGGTCTCCTGGCTCCTCCTCTATAAAGGCTCCTCCTCTCTGAGGTCTCCTGGCTCCTCCTCTTCTCCAAAGGCTCCTCCTCTCTGAGGTCTCCTGGCTCCTCTTCTCTAAAGGCTCCTCCTCTCTGAGGTCTCCTGGCTCCTCCTCTTTTCTAAAGGCTCCTCCTCTCTGAGGTCTCCTGGCTCCTCCTCTCCTCTAAAGGCTCCTCCTCTCTGAGGTCTCCTGGCTCCTCCTCCTCCTCTATAAAGGCTCCTCCTCTCTGAGGTCTCCTGGCTCCTCCCCTTCTCCAAAGGCTCCTCCTCTCTGATGTCTCCTGGCTCCTCCTCTCTGAGGTCTCCTGGCTCCACCTCTTCTCTAAAGGCTCCTCCTCTCTGAGGTCTCCTGGCTCCTCCCCTTCTCCAAAGGCTCCTCCTCTCTGAGGTCTCCTGTCTCCTCCCCTTTTCCAAAGGCTCCTCCTCTCTGAAGTCTCCTGGCCCCTCCTCTTCTCTAAAGGCTCCTCCTCTTTAAGGTCTCCTGGCTCCTCCTCTTCTCTGAAGGCTCCACCTCTCTGAGGTCTCCTGGCCCCTCCTCTTTTCTAAAGGCTCCTCCTCTCCGAGGTCTCCTGTCTCCTCCCCTTTTCCAAAGGCTCCTCCTCTCTGAGGTCTCCTGGCCCCTCCTCTTCTCTAAAGGCTCCTCCTCTTTAAGGTCTCATGGCTCCTCCTCTTTTCTAAAGGCTCCGCCTCTCTTTGGTCTACTGGCTCCTCCTCTTCTTTAAAGGCTCCGCCTCTTCTCTCAACTCCTCCCCTCTTTCCTGGCCTCACCTCCATTGGTCTTGGAAAGGGGAGGGGATTGCAGAGTACACTGCGCGCACACGCAAAGGGCTTACAGGAGCGCGCACATCTCACAAACCCCGCCCCCTCCCGTTAGCTCCTTACCGGGCGCTGCCCACTCCCTACGTCACCTTCCCCGCGCCAAGTGACGTCATCTCTCCGGGCGGCGGCTGGCAGTGAGGTGAGAGGCGGACCGCGAGGAGAGCAGGAAACCGATTAACCCTTCCAGAGCCGGGGAGGGGCGGAGCTCCATATGGGGGCAGAAGAGGAGGAGGGGCGACACCGGCAGGTGAGACCCCGAAATATATCCACCCCTCCCCCTATATCTACCCCCCCCCCCTATATACCCCCCACCCCCCCCCCCTATATACCCCCCATATCTACCCCTCCCCTCTATATACCCCCCATATCTACCCCTCCCCTCTATATACCCCCCATATCCACCCCTCCCCCTATATCTACCCCCCCTATATACCCCCATATCCACCCCTCCCCCTATATATACCCCCCATATCCACCCCCCTCCCCCTCTATATACCCCCCATATCTACCCCCCCCCCCATATCCACCCCTCCCCCTCTATATACCCCCCCATATCTACCCCTCCCCCCCCCATATCCACCCTCCCCCTCTATATACCCCCCATATCCACCCCTCCCCCCCTATATACACCCCTCCCTCCTATATCCACCCCTCCCCCTCTATATACCCCCATATACTACCCCTCCCCCCCTATATACCCCCCATATCCACCCCTCCCCCCTATATCTACCCCTCCCCCTATATCTACCCCTCCCCCCTATATACCCCCCATATCCACCCCTCCCCCTCTATATACCCCCCATATACACCCCTCCCCCTCTATATCCCCCCCCCCCATATCTACCCCTCCCCCTATATACCCCCCATATCCACCCCTCCCCCTCTATATACCCCCTATATCTACCCCTCCCCCCCCATATCCACCCCCCATATACACCCCTCCCCCTATATCTACCCCTCCCCCTCTATATACCCCCCATATCCACCCCTCCCCCTCTATATACCCCCCATATCCACCCCTCCCCCTCTATATACCCCCCATATCTACCCCTCCCCCCTATATACACCCCTCCCCCCATATCCACCCCTCCCCCTCTATATACCCCCCATATCCACCCCTCCCCCTCTATATACCCCCCATATCCACCCCTCCCCCTCTATATACCCCCATATCCACCCCTCCCCCTCTATATACCCCCCATATCTACCCCTCCCCCCCCTCCCCCCATATCCACCCCTCCCCCCTATATATACCCCCCATATCCACCCCTCCCCCTCTATATACCCCCCATATCCACCCCTCCCCCTCTATATACCCCCCATATACACCCCTCCCCCTCTATATACCCCCCATATCTACCCCTCCCCCCTATATACCCCCTTCATACCCCTCCACCCTAAATATCTCCCCAAATATCTATCCCCCCTCTACCCCTCATACTCCCCTCCTCTTTTATAACTACCCCCCCCCATATCTCCCCCTCCCCCCCATGTACAGGATATGACAGTAGTGAGTAGTCTGGTTGTTCCTCCATTGATAAGAGGAGCTCAGAATCTCCTCCGATGTGACGTCACTCCCCTCCCCCTCATACTGATTATCGAATGATTTCATTATCACCTCAGATCTGTGATTATTATGTCATCAGTATGAGGGGGGAGGGGAGTGACGTCACATCGGAGGAGATTCTATTCCTTGTAATGTAAAGAGGATTCATATTTATCACCTTGTGACCCCCAACCCCCACCCCTTCTATTATATCCTCCGATGTGACGTCACCAACCGACCTGCAGAGTCCTTCTATTGAAAGCTCTGTGATGTCATCATGGGGGAGGGGAAGAGGACTCCAGCTCAGTGATGTCATCATGGAGGAGGGGAAGAGGACTCCAGCTCAGTGATGTCATCATGGGGGAGGGGAAGAGGACTCCAGCTCTGTGATGTCATCATGGAGGAGGGGAAGAGGACTCCAGCTCCGTGATGTCATCATGGAGGAGGGGAAGAGGACTCCAGTGACAACCTGTGAAGCTCTGCTGACCTCCATGCCCAAGAGGGTGAAGGCAGTGCTGGAAAATAATGGCGGCCACACAAAATATGGACACTTTGGGCCCAATTTGGAGATTTTCTCTTAGGGGTGTACTGACTTTTGTGAGATACTGTATACCACCCCTCCCCCCCCCCCCACCATATACACTGTACAGATCTGTAGACAATGCCCCGCCCCCTGGTGGTGGTCACATGACGTCGGTGTGGAGTTTCCTCCATGGAGATGTGAATAGTCGGGGGTGGGGAGGACATTGGTTGGTGGTGTTGGGGATTCGGCGGTGAGGAACTGGAATGTCGGGTTGGGAGGGGGGGGGGAGGAGTGTCCTCTGGGTTGGGGGGGGGATTGTTGGGGGGGGGGAGTGTCCTCGGGGTTTGGGGGGGATTGTCCTCGGGGGTTGGGGGAGGAGTGTCCTCGGGGTTGGGGGGGGGGATTGTCCTCGGGGGTTGGGACGGGGGAGGAGTGTCCTCTGGGTTGGGAGGGGGGGAGGAGTGTCCTCGGGGTTGGGGGGGGGATTGTCCTCGGGGGTTGGGAGGGGGGGGGTGTCCTCGGGGTTGGGAGTGTCCTCGGGGTTGGGGGGGGAGTGTCCTCGGGGTTGGGGGGGGGGGGGGGATTGTCCTCGGGGTTGGGAGGGGGGGAGGAGTGTCCTCGGGGTTGGGAGGGGAGGAGTGTCCTCGGGGTTGGGAGTGTCCTCGGGGTTGGGGGGGGAGTGTCCTCGGGGTTGGGAGGGGGGGGATTAACGGCGGATCGGATTTTGGCGCGGTGTAATGAGATTTGTGAGAGGGGGGCGTGTCAGAGGGGACGGCTGAACCCCAAATCTGATTTATATTTCACCTTTCCTGGCCCCTCCCCCCTCATTATTTTCATTACATCCCTTATTTCAGTCCCAGTGATGTCATCGCCGGGTCTCTGTGCTTCTCTGTGCAATGCAGGCAGATCATGGCTGGTGGGAGGGGGCAGATCATGGCTGGTGGGAGGGGCCAACAGTGAGCTGTACATATCTTCCTGATAATATCAGAACCCTCAGTGGGAGGAGTTATGCAATTATTAGAATGCCTTGATGGGTTGTGTCAGTCTGCAGGAGTGGGCGGTCCCAGACAGAATGTATTTACATCGGTAACGCCCACATGTGATGCTGAGCCTCCATGATTGACAGAGCTGAAATCCAATGAATGAAAGGGGCGGGGCCAGGGACAGTCAGGCTGCCCCAGAAGTTCTGTAGGGAGGTGAGGGGTGGGGCAGAGGAGCTGGGCCGGCACAGACAGTAGACACTCCTAGAAGAGGAGGGGACTATGACATGTAAGGGGGGGGGGGGGCTGGGAATGAAGTTATTATATTTTTTAGCCAATTCAGAGAGACGATGGAGGAGCTCCTCCCATTCCCGGGGAAGGCATTGTTCAGGCACCGCTCTCCTCTGTAACTCCACCGTTCTCCTCCAGATAAAGGGGGGGAGGGGTTCTGTAGTCCTCAGACAGCTGGGAACAATGTAACGATGAGCTGAGAGGATTTCTATCCGGATCGGCGAGAACATCGAGCGAGAGCTTTACCAGACAGGCGGAGCCGATCCGACATTCGTTGTACAATGAACCGAGCCCTCCGATTGGTCGCTGTGACTGATGTCTTCCTATAGAGTGCCTTGAAAAAGTATTTATACCCCTTGAGACATCCCCAAAAAGACTTGTAGAGAAAGGGGGTTCTACAAAGTATTGACTCCGGGGGGGGCGCCATACAAATGCCCCCCCCCCACACTTTTCACATATTTATTTGTATCATTTTCCTTCCTCTTCACAATTATGTGACACTTTGTGTCGGTTCATCACATTAAATCCCAATAAAATACATTTATGTTTCTGGTTGTAACAAAATGTGGGGAATGTCAAGGGGTGTGAATACTTTTTCCCGGCCCTGTATACACACATATATATATATATACTGTATACGGACATTGGGCCTCTGAGGGACATTTTTTAGGCAAATTAGAAACAAATGTAAATCAGGCGGATTCTTTGCATTTCCGGAATCTGACAGCCGACGCCCGATGAGGGGGGGGGGGGGAGGGGACCGATGGAGCCACCTTGTCATCATTGTCACCTTCTGGTCATGTGACCCCCCGTGTCTTCTTCTCTTGCAGAGTCATGGTGTCATGGAGGGGCATTTACTTTGTCTGCACTCTGTTCCTGGGAAGTTTCTTTGGCAGCGTCTTCATGTTGGGCCCCTTCCTGCCCCTGATGTTGGTGTCGCCCAGCTGGTATCGGTGGCTGACGGACCGGATTGTGGCCACGTGGCTGACGCTCCCTGTGGTAAGAGCTCTCTGTGTTCCTTTTTATTTATATAACTCCACCCCCAAGACCCCGCCCACTGCTTGCATCATAGATGAGGAGGGAGGAGTAGAAAGGTAGGGTCCAGTGAGGAAGCCCTCGGTCCTGATGCAAGCAGTGGGTGGGGTCTTGGGGGGAGTTTTGCAAATATGAAAAATACCTTATGGGGTGGGTGTCGGCCTGAAGGAGTGGGCGTTCCTAAGCCAGCTGTATTTGCATGCAGACCACCCATGGGGACCCCTCCCCCCATGTCATGCTGAGCCTCCATGATTACACCCAGGTGGGGAGGAAAGTGCTAGAGCCGCCTTTCTCAACTTGGGGTGCCGCCTGAGAGGTCTTCTGGGGTGTCGCCTGAGAGGTGCTCTGGGGTGTCGCCTGAGAGGTCTTCTGGGGTGTCCCCTGAGAGGTCTTCTGGGGTGTCGCCTGAGAGGTCTTCTGGGGTGTCGCCTGAGAGGTCTTCTGGGGTGTCGCCTGAGAGGTCTTCTGGGGTGTCGCCTGAGAGGTCTTCTGGGGTGTCGCCTGAGAGGTCTTTCTGGGGTGTCGCCTGAGAGGTGCTCTGGGGTGTCGCCTGAGAGGTGCACTGGGGTGTCGCCTGAGAGGTCTTCTGGGGTGTCGCCTGAGAGGTCTTCTGGGGTGGCGCCTGAGAGGTCTTCTGGGGTGTCGCCTGAGAGGTGCTCTGGGGTGTCGCCTGAGAGGTGCTCTGGGGTGTCGCCTGAGAGGTGCTCTGGGGTGTCGCCTGAGAGGTGCTCTGGGGTGTCGCCTGAGAGGTGCTCTGGGGTGTCGTCTGGGAGGTGCTCTGGGGTGTCCCCTGAGAGGTCTTCTGGGGTGTCGCCTGAGAGGTGCTCTGGGGTGCCGCCTGAGAGGTCTTCTGGGGTGTCGCCTGAGAGGTGCTCTGGGGTGTCGCCTGAGAGGTGCTCTGGGGTGTCGCCTGAGAGGTCTTCTGGGGTGGCGCCTGAGAGGTCTTCTGGGGTGTCGCCTGAGAGGTCTTCTGGGGTGCCGCCTGAGAGGTCTTCTGGGGTGACGCCTGAGAGGTCTTCTGGGGTGCCGCCTGAGAGGTCTTCTGGTGTGTCGCCTGAGAGGTGCTCTGGGGTGCCGCCTGAGAGGTGCTCTGGGGTGTCGCCTGAGAGGTCTTCTGGGGTGTCGCCTGAGAGGTGCTCTGGGGTGTCGCCTGAGAGGTGCTCTGGGGTGTCGCCTGAGAGGTGCTCTGGGGGGTCGCCTGAGAGGTGCTCTGGGGTGCCGCCTGAGAGGTGCTCTGGGGTGCCGCCTGAGAGGTGCTCTGGGGTGTCGCCTGAGAGGTGCTCTGGGGTGTCGCCTGAGAGGTCTTCTGGGGTGTCGCCTGAGAGGTCTTCTGGGGTGTCGCCTGAGAGGTCTTTTGGGGTGTCGCCTGAGAGGTGCTCTGGGTTGTCGCCTGAGAGGTGCTCTGGGGTGTCGCCTGAGAGGTGCTCTGGGGTGCCGTCTGAGAGGTCTTCTGGGGGTGCCGCCTGAGAGGTCTTCTGGGGTGCCGCCTGAGAGGTCTTCTGGGGTGTCGCCTGAGGTGCTCTGGGGTGTCGCCTGAGAGGTGCTCTGGGGTGTCGCCTGAGAGGTGCTCTGGGGTGTCGCCTGAGAGGTGCTCTGGTGTCGCCTGAGAGGTGCTCTGGGGTGTCACCTGAGAGGTCTTCTGGGGTGTCGCCTGAGAGGTGCTCTGGGGTGTCGCCTGAGAGGTGCTCTGGGGTGTCGCCTGAGAGGTCTTTTGGGGTGTCGCCTGAGAGGTGCTCTGGGGTGTCGCCTGAGAGGGTGCTCTGGGTGTCGCCCGAGAGGTGCTGGGCCTGAAAGGTCCTTCTGGGTGTCTCTGGTGTCCGCCTGAGAGGTGCTCTGGGGTGTGTCGCCTGAGAGGTCTTCAGTGCGCCTCTGTCCCCTGCTCTTGGGGTTCGCCTGGAGTCATTTGGGGGTGCTCTGGGTGGGGGGTGTCGCCTGAGAGGTGCTCTGGTGCCTGAGAGGTGCTCCTGGGGGTGTCGCGCTCTGGGGTGGTCGCCTGAGAGTGCTCTGGGGTGTCGCCTGAGAAGTTTCTCTGGGTGTCGCCTTAGAGTGGCTCTGCCCCTGAGAGGTGCTCTGGGGTGTCGCCTGAGAGGTGCTCTGGGGTGTCGCCTGAGAGGTGCTTCTGGGGTGTCGCCTGAGAGGTGCTCTGGGGTGTCGCCTGAGAGGGTGCTCTTGGGGTGTCGCCTGAGAGTGCTGGCTCGGGGTGTCGCCTGATGGAGGTGCTCTGGGGTGTCGCCTGGGAGGTGCTCTGGGGTGTCGCCTGAGAGGTGCTCTGGGGTGTCGCCTGAGAGGTGCTCTGGGGTGTCGCCTGAGAGGTGCTCTGGGGAGTCGCCTGAGAGGTGCTCTGGGGTGTCGCCTGAGAGGTGCTCTGGGGTGCCGCCTGAGAGGTGCTCTGGGGTGCCGCCTGAGAGGTGCTCTGGGGTGACGCCTGAGAGGTGCTCTGGGGTGTCGCCTGAGAGGTGCTCTGGGGTGTCGCCTGAGAGGTGCTCTGGGGTGTCGCCTGAGAGGTGCTCTGAGGTGCTCTGGGGTGTCGCCTGAGAGGTGCTCTTGGGTGTCGCCTGAGAGGTGCTCTGGGGTGTCGCCTGAGAGGTGCTCTGGGGTGTCGCCTGAGAGGTCTTGGGGTGTCGCCTGAGAGGTGCTCTTGGGGTGTCGCCTGAGAGGTCGTCTGGGGTGTCGCCTGAGAGGTGCTCTGGGGTGTCGCCTGAGAGGTGCTCTGGGTGTCGCCTGAGAGGTGCTCTATGGTAGTGTCCCTGAGAGGTCTCTGGTTGTCGCCTGAGAGGTGCTCTGGGGTGTCGCCTGAGAGGTGCTCTGGTGGTGTCGCCTGAGAGGGCTCTGGGGTGTGCGCCTGAACCCCGGCTCTGGGTGTCGCCCCCCCCCCCCCCCCCCCCCCTGACCCCCCCCCACCCAGCCACCCCCCACCCCCCCCCCCCCCCGTCCACCTGAATGAGGTGCTCTGGGGTTGTCCCTGAGAGTGCTCTGGGTGTCGCCTGAGAGTGCTCTGGGGTGCCGCCTGAGAGGTGCTCTGGGGTGTCGCCTGAGAGGTGCTCTGGGGTGTCGCCTGAGAGTGCTCTGGAGTGTCGCCTGAGAGGTCTCTGGGTGTCGCCTGAGAGGTGCTCTGGGGTGTCGCCTGAGAGGTGCTCTGGGGTGTCGCCTGGAGGTGCTTCTGGGGTGTCGCCTGAGAGTGCTCTGGGTGTCGCCTGAGAGGTGCTTCTGGGGTGTCGCCTGAGAGGTGCTCTGGGGTGTCGCCTGAATGCTATGGTGTCTGGGGTTTGGGTTCGCCTGAGAGGTGCTCTGGGGTGTCGCCTGGGAGGTGCTCTGGGGTGTCGCCTGGGAGGTCTCTGGGGTGTCGCCTGAAGAGGTGCTCTGGGGTGTCGCCTGGGAGGGCGCTCTGGGGTGCCGCCTGAGAGGTCTTCTGGGGATGTCCGCCTGAGTGCTCTTGGGGGGGACGGTCCTGAGAGTCCTTGCCTGGAGGTGTCTGGGTGACGCCTAGAGAGGGGTGTCTCTCTGTTCGCCTGTCTTCTGGGTGTCGCCAGGTCTGTATGATTGAGTTATTGATCGTCCCATGTATGATTTTATTGATCGTCCCATGTATGTCCAGTGAATGATTTATTGATGGTTTATTGATTTATTGATCGTCTCATGTATGTCCATGTATGTCCAGTGATTGATTTATTGATCGTCTCATGTATGTCCAGTGATTGATTTATTGATCGTCTCATGTATGTCCAGTGATTGGTTTATTGATCGTCTCATGTATGTCCAGTGATTGGTTTATTGATCGCCCCGTTTTCTGTCCCGCCAGGCATTGTTGGAGTTGGTGTTCCGCGCTAAAGTAGTGATCACGGGGGATGGGTTCATCCCCGGAGAACGCAGTGTCATCATCATGAACCATCGCACCCGGCTGGACTGGATGTTCCTGTGGAACTGTTTACTGAGATACAGCTACCTCAGGCTGGAGAAGATCTGCCTCAAATCCAGCCTCAAGTCCGTCCCGGGATTCGGTACGTAGAAATTGTTGGGATCTGGCGTGGGAAGTTCTGCCCGGATACTCAGTGTCATCCATAAAATAAAAGTCTTTATTGGCTTTGTAGTAAAACACAACTCTAACAGGCCAACGCGTTTCGGCTATAGCAGCCTTCTCATAGGGTGGTGTCACCGTGTATTTCATGGATGATCTTCCCATTGCCTGAGTGCAGAGCCAGAGCCCCGATTCCTGGCCAATGGCAGCGCAGGGATGTGATGGTCTGGGGGGGGGGGGGGGACTCATCATAACATCATCACCGGGTCTCTGAGCTTCTCTATACAATGCAGGCAGATCATGGCTGGTGGGAGGGGCTGGCAGGGGGCGGTACATAACTTCCTGAAAACATCCCAGCCTCCTGGTGCAAGCAGTGGGAGGAGTTATGCAAATATCACCATGCCTTGATGGGTGGGTGGCATTCTGGGGGGCCTGGCAGGGATCTGTGAACACTCGGGGGATTCCGTCCCAGAATGCAGCAGTGTGTGGACATGCGCAGCATTCCCGCCAATCCCAGAGACCCGCGGCACAGAGAGGATCTGGAGGAGGAGCCTGCACACAGGAAGTGATGTCATTCTTTCTGGAAGGAATCAATAATCAATAGAAATGTATTTTGGATGAAGATGAGACTTTAGTATTACTTTACCTTTTAAGAGATGACATTTAGTACATTTATTCATTTAATGACCCCTCCCCCAACTTCCTTCCCATCCCCTCCCCCGTCTTCCTTCCTCCTCCTCCCCTGTCCTTGCTCCAGAAGCCCTCTGGCTCCTCCCTTCATTCCTGAGTGACAGATGGACGGTCAGGTTCACATTCGCTGCAATATGCGGCATTGGACGCGTTTATAACTCTGAATGCCAATCAAAGCCCCTCCCACTAAATAGAATGGCTCCTCCCAGTTCCGGTCACACGTTGTGTTCACTTCATAAATGATCCCCCGTGTCGCTTTCTTGCTGCTTCAAAGCATCTCCAAAGCCTCCATAGAAGTCTATGACAACCAAGGCCTCCATAGAAGTCTATGACAACCAAGGCCTCCATAGAAGTCTATGACAACCAAGGCCTCCATAGAAGTCTATGACAACCAAGGCCTCCATAGAAGTCTATGACAACCAAGGCCTCCATAGAGGTCTATGACAACCAAGGCCTCCATAGAGGTCTATGACAACCAAGGCCTCCATAGAGGTCTATGACAACCAAGGCCTCCATAGAGGTCTATGACAACCAAGGCCTCCATAGAGGTCTATGACAACCAAGGCCTCCATAGAGGTCTATGACAACCAAGGCCTCCATAGAGGTCTATGACGACGCTTTGGTTTGGCTTAGTTTTGGCGGTATTACAGGTATGAGATATCCCAGGATGAACTGGGAGTGCCTGGTGGCGGTGCCACATCTGGTGTGCAGAGTGGAGCAGCAGGGAGGTGAGCGGGGTCTGGAAAGTGAGGACTGAGGGGCAGAGGATCAGCAGAGTTGAGGGATCAGAGCAGGAGAAACTAGCAGATGTCACACGTGGTGAGCATCATGGGAGCAATATAGAGGGAGGTGAGTAGGGACCAGAGATGGAGGACAATCAGCAAACCAGAGGATCAACAGAGCTGGGGGTTATTACTGAGCGGGGGATCAGCAGAGCTGGGGGTACTACTGAGCGGGAGGTATCAGCAAGCTGGGGGAACTAACTGCGCGGATCAGCAGAGCTGGGGGTACTACTAAGCGGGGGATCAGCAGAGCTGGGGGTTACTACTGTGCGGGGATCAGCAGAGCTGGGGGTACTACTGTCGGGGGATCAGCAGAGCTGGGGGGTACTACTGAGTGGAAGGTCAGCAGAGCTGGGGGGTTACTACTGAGCGGGAGGGATCAGCAAAGCTGGGGGAACTACTGAGCGGGGATCAGCAGAGCTGGGGGTACTACTAAGCGGGGGATCAGCAGAGCTGGGGGTTACTACTGTCGGGGGATCAGCAGAGCTGGATGTTACTACTGTCGGGGGATCAGCAGAGCTGGATGTTACTACTGTCGGGGGATCAGCAGAGCTGGATGTTACTACTGTCGGGGGATCAGCAGAGCTGGGGGTTACTACTGTCGGGGGGTCAGCAGAGCTGGGGGTTACTACTGTCATGGGATCAGCAGAGCTGGGGGTTACTACTGTCATGGGATCAGCAGAGCTGGGGGTTACTACTGTTGGGGGATCAGCAGAGCTGGCGGTACTACTTTCGGGGATCAGCAGAGCTGGGGTTACTACTGTGCGTGGGGGGATCAGCAGAGCTGGGGTTACTACTGTCGGGGGATCAGCAGAGCTGGGGGGTTACTACTTGTCCGGGGGATCAGCAGAGCTGAGGGTTACTACTGTCGGGGGATCAGCAGAGCTGAGGGTTACTACTACTGTCGGGGGATCAGCAGAGCTGGGGGTATTACTGAGCGGGGGATCAGCAGAGCTGGGGGTTACTACTGTCGGGGGGTCAGCAGAGCTGGGGGTTACTACTGTCGGGGGGATCAGCAGAGCTGGGGGTTACTACTGTTGGGGGATCAGCAGAGCTGGGGGTACTACTGAGCGGGGGATCAGCAGAGCTGGGGGTACTACAGAGCGGGGGATCAGCAGAGCTGGGGGAACTACTGAGCGGGGGATCAGCAGAGCTGGGGGTACTACTGAGCGGGGGATCAGCAGAGCTGGGGGTTAATACGTGATTGTCGCAGCAGTCAGAGGCTCCCTGCAGCGGTGTTAGACTGATTGGAGGTGTTGGAGGGTCTCGGATCAGCGCTCCATCCTGTGTGTGATATACAAGGACTGTAGACCCGCTCTGACCTCTGATGGAGAGGGTTGGGTTACTGTCCTATGAGGAGGCTGAATATTGGATGTCGGGGTGGAGCCAGCAAACCCCTGGGAGGGTCAACCTTGATGAATAAAAGTGGGCGGAGCCCTGACACGACATGAACGGTGTTTCTGGAAACTTCTCTATTCTGGTTCACCAGCAGAACCTTCTGACCTTTCCCTGACACTCCCCCGAGATCCTGGTACACCCCGCCCCCTGCCAGCAGAATACACTGATCAGTGCTGCAACCGATTGGCTGCAAATACTGATTGTAAATTTTCCAGCAGGACAAAAACATGGATTGGAATTTGGTGGGTTCCGCAGAGAATAGAATTATCTATAGATCCCGGGATGTGTCCATCACAGGAGGTCACCAGATCTCCTCTGTGGGGTTTCCTCTCCTCTGTGGGGGTTGGGGGTCTCCTCTCCTCTGTGGGGGTTGGGGGTCTCCTCTCCTCTGTGGGGGTTGGGGGGTCTCCTCTCCTCTGTGGGGGTTGGGTTGAGTTGATTGAACGTTGTCCTGTGGGGGTTGGGGGGTCTCCTCTCCTCTGTGGGGGTTGGGGGTTTCCTCTCCTCTGTGGGGGTTGGGGCTCTTCTGTGGGGGTTGGGTGATCGGAGACTTTCAATGATTGTTGGAGCCAAACGACTGATTGCAGCATCTCAGAATCTGCTGACACCGGATATTCCCACTACAGGCCACGGAGTACAGAGAGCGGAGGGGGGTGGGGGAGGGGTGATAAGAGGAGAGGTGAGGCTGGTTGAAGGTGATAGAAAATTCAGAATTGTGCAACACCGCACCACGAACAGCACCCGACACACCGCACCACGAACAGCACCCGACACACCGCACCACGAACAGCCCCCAACACACCGCACCACGAACAGCCCCCAACACACCCGCACCACGAACAGCACCCGACACACCGCACCACGAACACAACACACCGCACCACGAACAGCACCCGACACACCGCACCACGAACAGCCCCCAACACACCGCACCACGAACAGCACCAGACACACCGCACCACGAACAGCCCCCAACACACCGCACCACGAACAGCCCCCAACACACCGCACCACGAACAGCACCACACACCGCACCACGAACAGCCACCAACACACCGCACCACGAACAGCCCCCAACACACCGCACCACGAACAGCCCCCAACACACCGCACCACGAACAGCCCCCAACACACCGCACCACGAACAGCACCCAACACACCGCACCACGAACAGCACCCAACACACCGCACCACGAACAGAACACACCGCACCATGAACAGCACCCAACACACCGCACCATGAACAGCACCCCACACACCGCACCACGAACAGCACCCGACACACCGCACCACGAACAGCCCCCGACACACCGCACCACGAACAGCACCCCACACACCGCACCACGAACAGCACCCGACACACCGCACCACGAACAGCACCCGACACACCGCACCACGAACAGCACCCGACACACCGCACCACGAACAGCACCCGACACACCGCACCACGAACAGCACCCGACACACCGCACCACGAACAGCACCCGACACACCGCACCACGAACAGCACCCGACACACCGCACCACGAACAGCACCCGACACACCGCACCACGAACAGCACCCGACACACACCGCACCACGAACAGCACCCGACACACCGCACCACGAACAGCCCCCGACACACCGCACCACGAACAGCACCCGACACACCGCACCACGAACAGCACCCGACACACCGCACCACGAACAGCACCCGACACACCGCAACACGAACAGCACCCGACACACCGCACCACGAACAGCACCCGACACACCGCACCACGAACAGCACCCGACACACCGCACCACGAACAGCACCCGACACACCGCACCACGAACAGCACCCGACACACCGCACCACGAACAGCACCCGACACACCGCACCACGAACAGCACCCGACACACCGCACCACGAACAGCACCCGACACACACCGCACCACAACAGCACCCACACGACCCCGCACCACGAACAGCACCCAACACACCGCACCACGAACAGCCCCCAACACACCACACAACGCACCACACACCGCACCACAGAACAGCACCCCACACACACCGCACCACGAACAGCACCCAACACACCGCACCACAACAGCACCCCAACCACCGCACCACGAACAGCACCCCAACACCGCACCACCCGCACCATGAACAGCACCCGACACACCGCACCACGAACAGCACCCAACACACCGCACCAAGAACAGCACCCAACACACCGCACCATGAACAGCACCCGACACACCGCACCACGAACAGCACCCGACACACCGCACCACGAACAGCACCCCCCGACACACCCGCACCCACCCCGAACAGCACCCGACACACCGCACCACGAACAGCACCCGACACACCGCACCATGAACAGCACCCGACACACCGCACCATGAACAGCACCCGACACACCGCACCACGAACAGCACCCGACACACCGCACCACGAACAGCACCCGACACACCGCACCACGAACAGCACCCGACACACCGCACCACGAACAGCACCCAACACACCGCACCATGAACAGCACCCGACACACACCGCACCACACGACACACCACACCGCACTACCCCGCACCGCACCACGAACAGCACCCGACACACCGCACCACGAACAGAACACAGAACCAGAACAAACAACCACACACCGCACCATGAACAGCACCAACCACACCGCACCATGAACAGCACCCAACACACCACCACGAACAGCACCCGACACACCGCACCACAGAACCAGACACACCGCACACGAAAGTACACCCGAACAGCACCCGACACACACCGCACCACGAACAGCACCCAACACACCGCACCACAGCACACACACCGCACCACGAACAGCACCCACACAGAAAAACCGCACCATGAACACACCGACACACCGCACCACGAACAGCACCCGACACACCGCACCACGAACACCCAACAACGCACCCGACACACCGCACCACGAACAGCACCCGACACAACCGCACCACGAACAGCACCCGACACACCGCACCACGAACAGCACCCGACACACCGCACCACGAACAGCACCCGACACACCGCACCACGAACAGCACCCGACACACCGCACCACGAAACAGCACCCGACACACCGCACCAACAGACCCCGACAGACACCGCACCAAATGAAGACCGAGCACCCGACACACCGCACCACAACAGCACCGACACACCGCACCATGAACAGCACCCGAACCACCGCACCACGAACAGCACCCACCATAAACACACCGCACCACACGAACAGCACCCAACACACCGCACCACGAACAGCACCCGACACACCGCACCACGAACAGCACCAGACACACCGCACCACGAACAGCACCCGACACACCGCACCACGAACAGCACCCGACACACCGCACCACGAACAGCACCCGACACACCGCACCACGAACAGCACCCACACACACCGCACCACGAACAGCACCCGACACACACCGCACCCCGGCACCACGAACAGCACCCGACACACCGCACCACGAACAGCACCCGACACACCGCACCACGAACAGCACCACGACACACCGCACCACGAACAGCACCCGACACACCGCACCACGAACAGCAACCGACACACCGCACCACGAACAGCACCCGACACACCAGAACACACCGCACCACGAACAGCACCCGACACACCCGCACCACGAACAGCACCAGACACACCGCACCGCACCACGAACAGCACCCGACACACACCCGCACACACCACGAACAGCACCCGCACACAACAGCGCACCACGAACACACCGCACCATGAACAGCACCCAACACACAGCACCCGACACACACCAATTGAACAGCACCCGACACACCCGCACCAACACCGAACCACAGCACCCGCACCACAACAGCACCACTCGACACACCGCCCCACGAACAGCACCCGACACACCGAACAACAGCACCCTACACACACCAGCACCCGCACCACGAACAGCACCCGACACACCGCACCACGAACAGCAAACAGCACCCGACACCGCACCACTGAACAGACACACCGCACCACGAACAGCACCCACACCGCACCACGAACAGCACCGACACCACGAACAGCACCCGACACACCGCACCACGAACAGCACCCGACACACCGCACCACGAACACACCCGAACACACCGCACCACGAACAGCACCCGACACACACCGCACCACGAACAGCACCCGACACCGCACCGACACCACGAACAGGCACCCACACACCGCACCACGAACAGCACCAACACACCGCACCACGAACAGCACCCGAAACACACACCGCACCACGAACAGCACCCGACACACCACGTTGAACAGCACCCGACACAGCCGCACGAACAGCACCCGACACACAACCGCACCACGAACAGCACCCGACACACACCGCACCACGAACAGCACCCGACACACACCAACGAACAGCACCACGAACACACCGCACCCGACCATGAACAGCACCCGACACACCGCACCACGAACAGCACCCGACACAACCGCACCGACGAACAGCACCCGACACACCGCACCACAGCACCGACACCGCACCACGAACAGCACCCACACACCGCACCACGAAACAGAACCCCAACACACCGCACCACGAACAGAACACCAGAACACCCCCGTAACACACGCAACCACGAACAGCACCCGACACACCGCACCACGGAACACAGCACCCGACACAACCGCACCACGAACAGCACCCGACACACCGAACAGCACTAGCACACCGCACGAACAGCACCCCGACACACACCGCACCACGAACAGCACCCGACACACACCGCACCACGAACAGCACCCGACACACCGCACCACGAACAGGCACCCGACACACCACACCGCACCACGAACAGCACCCACACACCGCACCACGAACAGCCACCCGAACACCGCACCCGAACAGCACCCACACACCGCACCACGAACAGCACCCGAAACACACCGCACCGCACGAACAGACACACCGACACACCGCACCACACGCACCACAGCACCCGAACCAGACACACCGCACCACGAACAGCACCCGACACAAACCGCACCACGAACAGCACCAGACACACCGCACCACGAACAGCACCCGCACCACGACACACCACACCATGCACCAACGAACAGCACCATGATACTGCACCGCACACACGACACAGAACAGACACCCGACACACCGCACCACAACAGCACCCGACACACCACGAACAGCACCACCACGCACCATGAACAGCACCGACACACCGCACCACGAACAGCACCCCACACACCGCACCACGAACAGAACACACACCGCACCAATGAACAGCACCCACACACACGCACCATGAACACGAACAGCACCCGAACAGAACACACCGCACCACGAACAGCACCCGACACACCGCACCATGAACAGCCCCGCACACACCGCACCACGAACAGCACCCGACACACCGCCACCAACACACCGCAACAGCACCCGACACACCGCACCACGAACAGCACCCGACACACCGCACCACGAACAGCAACCAGACACAACCGCAACACACCGCACCACGAACAGCACCCGGACACCCGCACCACGAAACAGCAACACACCGCGCACCACGAACAGCACCGAACACCCGCACCACTGAACAGAACACAACCGCACCACGAACAGCACCAACACACCGCACCACGAACAGCACCCGACACACCGCACCACGAACAGCACCCGAACACACACAGCACCACCACAAACAGCACCGACACCACCGCACCACGAACAAACCCAACACACCGCACCAATGAACAGCCCTCCCAACACACCGCACCATGAACAGCACCCCGACACACCGCACCACGACAGCACCCGACACACCGCACCACGAACAGCACCCGACACACCGCACCATGAAACAGCCCCGCCACACCGCACCACAACAGCACCCGACACACCGCACCAGGAACAGCACCCAACACACCGCACCACGACCAGCCCGAACACACCGCACCACGAACAGCACCCCAACAGACCAACCGCATTCTACTGCCACACACCATACCTCCACAAGGGACCCCATACCTCCACAAGGGACCCCATACCTCCACAAGGGACCCCATACCTCCACAAGGGACACCATACCTCCACAAGGGACACCATACCTCCACAAGGGACACCATACCACCACAATGGATACCCTACCTCCACAGTGTACACTAGACACAGGTCACCAGGGGGCAGGGAGGAGAGGGGACACAGGTCACCAGGGGGCAGGGAGGAGAGGAGACACAGGTCACCAGGGGGCAGGGAGGAGAGGGGACACAGTCACCAGGGGGCAGGGAGGAGAGGGGACACAGGTCACCGGGGGGCAGGGAGGAGACCACATGGAGATGAGGGGACACAGGTCACCGGGGGGGGGCAGGGAGGAGAGGGGACACAGGTCACCGGGGGGGGGCAGGGAGAGAGGGGACACAGGTCACCGGGGGGAAGGGAGGAGAGGGGACACAGGTCACAGGGGGGGCAGGGAGGAAAGGGGACACAGGTCACCGGGGGGCAGGGAGGAGACCACATGGAGGAGAGGGGACACAGGTCACGGGGGGGGGCAGGGAGGAGAGGGGACACAGGTCACCGGGGGGGCAGGGAGGATACCACATGGAGGAGAGGGGACACAGGTCACCGGGGGGGGCAGGGAGGAGAGGGGGACACAGGTCACCGGGGGGCAGGGAGGAGACCACATGGAGGAGAGGGGACACAGGTCACCGGGGGGGGCAGGGAGGAGAGGGGACACAGGTCACCGGGGGGGGGCAGGGCGGAGAGGGGACACAGGTCACCGGGGGGGGCAGGGAGGAGAGGGGACACAGGTCACCGGGGGGAAGGGAGGAGAGGGACACAGTCACCGGGGGGGCAGGGAGGAAAGGGGACACAGGTCACCGGGGGGCAGGGAGGAGACCACATGGAGGAGAGGGGACACAGGTCACCGGGGGGGGGGGCAGGGAGGAGAGGGGACACAGGTCACCGGGGGGGCAGGGGAGGAGACCACATGGAGGAGAGGGGACACAGGTCACCGGGGGGCAGGGAGGAGACCACATGGAGGAGAGGGGACACAGGTCACCGGGGGGGGGGGCAGGAGGAGAGGGGACACAGGTCACCGGGGGGGCAGGGAGGAGAGGGGACACAGGTCACCGGGGGGGCAGGGAGGAGAGGGGACACAGGTCACCGGGGGGGGGCAGGGTAGGAGAGGGGACACAGTCACCGGGGGAAGGGAGGAGAGGGGGACACTAGTAATCACCGGGGTGGGGGCATGGAGGAAGTAGGGGACACAGGTCACCGGGGGGGAAGGGAGGAGAGGGGACACAGGTCCACCCGGGGAGCAGGGAGTGAGACCACATGGAGGAGAGGGGACACAGGTCATCCGGAGGGCAGAGGAAGGGACACAGGTCACCGGGGCAGGGAGGAGGACCACAAATGGAGGAGAGGGACACAGGTCACTGGGGGAGCAGGGTGGAGAGGGGAACAGGTCACGGGGGGCAGGGAGGAGAGGGGACAACAGGTCTACCGGGGGGAAGGAGGAAGAGGGACACAGGTCACTGGGGGGGAGAGCCGGGAGGAAGGGGACACCTGTCACCGGGGGGAATCACTATATCTCAGGCGAGGGACACAGTCCAACAGGGGGGCATGGAGGAGAGGGGACACAGGTCACCGGGGGGCAGGAGGAGTCCACAATGGAGGAGAGGGGACAACAGGTCACCGGGGGGGGCAGGGAGGAGAGGGGACACAGGTCACCGGGGGGCGGGCCAGGAGACCAACATGGAGAGGGGGACCACAGTCAACGGG
Organism: Lithobates sylvaticus; assembly: GCA_028564925.1. Taxonomy (NCBI): domain Eukaryota; kingdom Metazoa; phylum Chordata; class Amphibia; order Anura; family Ranidae; genus Lithobates; species Lithobates sylvaticus. Next base: position 757,059 of record CM053028.1, on the reverse strand, counting down.
GGGAGGCAGGGAGGAGAGGGGACACAGTCACCGGGGGGCAGGGAGGAGAAGGTAACACGAGGTCACCGGGTGCAGAGAGGAGAGGGACACAAGGTCACCGGGGGGGCAGGAGAGAGGGACACAGGTCACCGGGGGGCAGGAGGAGAGGGGACACAGGTCACCGGGGGGCAGGAGGAGAACCACATGAGGAGAGGGGACACAGTCACCTGGGGGGGGCAGGGAGGAGAGAGGGGACACAGGTCACCGGGGGGCGGGGGGCAGGGAGGAGAGGGGACAACAGGTCACCGGGGGGCAGGCAGAGACCACATGAGGAGAGGGGACACACAGTCACCGGGGGGTGGGCAGGGAGAGAGGGGACACAGGTCACCCGGGGGGGGGGACAGGGAGGAGAGGGGACACAGGTCACCGGGGGGGCAGGGAGGACAAAGAGGGGACACAGGTCACCGGGGGGGGAGGGAGACCACATGGAGGCGAGAGGGGACACAGGTCACCGGGGGGGCATGGGAAGAGAGGGACACAGGTCACTCCACCGGGGGCAGGGAGAGACCACATGGAGGAGAGGGGACACAGGTCACCGGGGGGGGGCAGGGAGGAGAGGGACACAGGTCACCGGGGGCAGGGAGGGACACCACATGGAGGAGAAGGGACACAGGTCACCGGGGGGAGCAGGGAGGAGAGGGGACACAGTCACCGGGGGGCAGGGAGAGAAGGGGATACACAGGTCACCGGGGTCAGGGAGAGACCACATGGATGAGAGGGGAACACAGGTCACCGGGGGGGGGGCAGGGAGGAGAGGGACACAGGTCACCGGGGGGCAGGGAGGAGAGGGGACACAGATCCACCCGGGGGGAAAGGGAGGCGGAGGGGACCCAAGGTCACCGGGGGGCAGGTCAAAGGGGACACAGGTCCACCGGGGGGCTAGGAGGAGACCACATGGATGAGAGGGACACAGGTCATCCGGGGGGGGCATGGGAGGAGAGGGGACACCCGGTCACCGGGGGGCAGGGAGGGAGACCACATGGAGGAGAAGGGGACAACAGGTCACCGGGGGGGGGGCAGTGATGAGAGTGAACACAGGTCACTCGGGGGGGGGGACAGGGAAGGAGAGGGACACAGGTCACCGGGGGGGGGGCAGGAGGAGAGGGGACACAGGTCACCGGGGGGGAAGGGAGGAGGGAGGCTAGAGGGACACAGGTCACCGGGGGGGGGCAGGAGGAGAGGGGACAACAGGTCACCGGGGGGCAGGGAGGAGAGGAGGACAACAAGGACACCGGGGGGGAAGGGAGGAGAGGGGACACAGGTCACCGGGGGGGCAGGAGGAGAGGGGACACAGGTTCACCGGGGGCCGGGAGGAGACCACATGGAGGAGAGGGGACACAGGTCACCGGGGGGGCAGGGAGGAGAGGGGACACAGGTCACCGGGGGCAGGGAGGGAGACCACATGGAGGAGAGGGGACACCGGCACGGGGGGGGGTGCAGGGGGAGAGGGGGACACAGGTCACCGGGGGGGGCAGTGATGAGAGGGGACACAGGTCCACCGGGGGGGAAGGAGGAGAGGGGACAACAGGGACACCGGGGGGGGCAGGGAGGAGAGGGGCAAACAGGTCACCGGGGGGAAGGGAGGAGAGGGACACAGGTCACCGTGGGGCGGGAGGATAGGTGACACGGTCACCGGGGGGGAAGGGAGGAGAGGGGAACACAAGGTCACCGGGGGTGAAGGGAGGAGAGGAGGACACAGGTCACCGTGTGGCAGGAGGAGACCACATGAGGCGAGGGACACAGTCACCGTGGGGGCAGGAGATAGGGGGACACAGGTCACCCGGGGGCAGGGAGGCGACCACCTGGAGGAGAGGGGCAGGATGAGAGGGGACACAGGTCACCGGGGGGGGGCATTGGAGGAGAGGGGACACAGGTCACCGGGGGGAAGGGAGGAGAGGGGACACAGGTCACCGGGGGGGGGAGGGGCAGGGAGGAGAGGGGACACAGGTCACCGGGGGGGGGGCAGGGAGGAGAGGGGACACAGGTCTCCGGGGGGGGGGGCAGGGAGGAGAGGGGACACAGGTCTCCGGGGGGGGCAGGGAGGAGAGGGGACACAGGTCTCCGGGGGGGGCAGGGAGGAGAGGGGACACAGGTCACCGGGGGGGTGGCGGGGAGGAGAGGGGACACAGGTCACCGGGGGGCAGGGAGGAGAGGGACCCACTGGAGGGGAAGGGGGGGTCAGAGAATAGAAATCGCACAGAAGAAGGTCTCCTCCTCATGGAAGGTGGACGGGTTCTCTTTAAGGCGTTCTCTATGGTTTCTTCCGATTGGTCATTCTGTATCTCTTTCCTCAGCGGATGATTGTCCTCCGGAATGTTCTCTGTATTTTCTTTGTTTTCCTCTCGTTTGTTTTCCATCCATCGGAATTCCGTCTGATCCCCCCCCCCCTCCCCCGCTGGAATCTGTATTACCTTTAATGGTCATATAGAGAAGAATGGGAGAAATCTCAGAAAATTCTACCAATCTCCATATAAGGGAGAACTCTGTCCTGAGACCGCAGTCTGTACCCCCCTCCCCCACCCCGGGAGACCCCCCCACCTGAGACCACAGTCTGTACCCCCTCCCCCCACCCCGGGGGAACCCCCCACCTGAGACCACAGTCTGTACCCCCTCCCCCACCCCGGGGGACCCACCACCTGAGACCACAGTCTGTACCCCCCCCCCCACCCCGGGGAACCCCCCACCTGAGACAGTAGTATGTACCCCCTCCCCCACCCCGGCGGACCCCCCCACCTGAGACCGTAGTCTGTACCCCCCTCCCCCACCCCGGGGGACCCACCACCTTAAACCGTAGTCTGTACCCCCTCCCCCACCCCGGGGGGACCCCCCCCACCTGAGACCGTAGTCTGTACCCCCTCCCCCCACCCCGGGGGACCCCCCCACCTGAGACCGTAGTGTGTACCCCCTCCCCCACCCCCGGGGGACCCCCCACCTGAGACCGTAGTCTGTACCCCCCCTCCCCCGTCCCCACCTGAGACCGTAGTCTGTACCCCCCCCCCCACCCCAGGGGACCCCCCCACCGCAGACCACAGTCTGTACCCCCCTCCCCCACCCCGGGGGACCCACCACCTGAGACCGTAGTCTGTACCCCCTCCCCCACCCCGGGGGACCCACCACCTGAGACCGTAGTCTGTACCCCCTCCCCCACCCCGGGGGACCCCCCCACCTGAGACCGTAGTCGGTACCCCCTCCCCCACCCCGGGGGACCCCCCACCTGAGAGACCGTAGTCTGTACCCCCCTCCCCCCACCCCGTGGGGACCCCCCCACCTGAGACCGACAGTCTGTACCCCCTCACCCCCCCCGGGGGACCCCCCCACCTGCCACCGTAAGTCCTGTACCCCGCCCTCCCCCACCCCGGGGGACCCACCACCCTGATACCACAGTATGTACCCCCTCCCCGGGGGACCCCCCCACCTGAGACCGCAGTCTGTACCCAACCCCCTCCCCCACCCCGGGGGACCCACCACCTGAGACCGCAGTCTGTACCCCCTCCCCCACCCCGGGGGACCCACCACCTGAGACCGCAGTCTGTACCCCCTCCCCACCCCGGGGGACCCACCACCTGAGACCGAAGTCTGTACCCCCTCCCCCACCCCGGGGGACCCCCCACCTGAGACCGTAGTCTGTACCCCCTCCCCCCAATCCCCCACCCCGGGGATACCCACCCACCCTGAGACCGTGAGTCTGTACCCGCCCTTTCACCCTCTTTAACTTCTACCACCTCTCTCCCCCTAATTCCCCCCTTCGCCCTGTCTTTCCGTTTTTCCCATTCCCTCCCCTTTCCCCCCCCTCCCCCTCCCTGTGCCCCCTTTTCCCCCTATTTTTCTCTCCCCCTCTCGTTCCCTCTTCTTCTCCTCACCCCCTTTCCTCCCCTTGTTTTTTTCCTAGAACCCCCTATTTTCTAACCCCCTCTCCTTTCTCCCCCCTCTTTTCCCCCCTGTATACCCCCTCGCCCGCGGCCACTAACCCGGGGGAACCCGACCACCTGAGACACAGTAGTCAGTACCCACCCCCCCCCCACGCCCCGGGGGACCCACCCACCTGATGAACCGGTAGTCTGTACCCCCTCCCCCCCCACACCCGGTGGACCCCCCCCACCCCCCCCCCCCCCCCCCCCACCCCCCCCCCTCCCCCCCCCCCCCCCCCCACCTCCCCCCACCCCCCAACCCCCCCCCCCCTCCCCCCCCCCCCCCCCACCCCCCCCCCCCGGTCCCCTCCCCCCCCCCCCCCCCCCCCCCCCCCCCCCCCCCCCCCCACCCCCCCCCCCCCCCCCCCCCCCCCCCCCCCCCCCCCCCCGCCACCTGAGACCGTATCTGTACCCCCCACCCCCACCCCGGGGACCCCACCACCTGAGATCCAACAGTCTGTACCACCCTCCCCCCCTCCCCGGGGGACCCCCCAACTAGACCGTAGTCGTACCCCCTCCCCCACCCCTGGGGGGTGGGGGGGGGGGTGGGGGGGGGGGGGGGGGGGGGGGGGGGGGGGGGGGGGGGGGGGAGGGGGGGAGGGGGGGACCCCCCCCACCTGAGACCGTAGTCTGTACCCCCACCCCCACCCGGGGGACCCCCCCACCTGAGACCGCAGTCTGTACCCCCTCCCCCACCCCGGGGGACCCACCACCTGAGACCGTAGTCTGTACCCCCTCCCCCACCCGGGGACCCCCCACCTGAGACCACAGTCTGTACCCCCTCCCCCACCCCGGGGACCCCCCCACCTGAGACCAGTAGTCTGTACCCCCTCCCCCACCCCGGGGGACCCACCACCTGAGACCACAGTCTGTACCCCCCCCCCCCCCCGGGGGACCCACCACCTGAGACCGTAGTCTGTACCCCCTCCCCCACCCCGGGGGACCCCCCCACCTGAGACCGTAGTCTGTACCCCCTCCCCCACCCCGGGGGACCCACCACCTGAGACCGAGTCCTTTACCCCCTCCCCCACCCCGGGGGACCCCCCCACCTGAGACCGTAGTCTGTACCCCCTCCCCCACCCCGGGGGACCCCCCCACCTGAGACCGTAGTCTGTACCCCCCTCCCCCACCCCGGGGGGCCCCCCCACCTGAGACCCAGTCTGTACCCCTCCCCCCCCCCCGACCCCCCACCTGAGACCGTAGTCTGTACCCCCCCCCCCCACCCCGGGGACCCCCCCACCTGAGACCACAGTCTGTACCCCCTCCCCCACCCCGGGGGACCCCCACCTGAGACCACAGTCTGTACCCCCTCCCCCCACCCCGGGGGCCACCCCCTGAGACCGTAGTCTGTACCCCCTCCCCCCACCCCCCGGGGACCCCCCCACCTGAGACAGTAGTCTGTACCCCCTCCCCCACCCCGGCGGACCCCCCACCTGAGCCCGTAGTCTGTACCCCCTCCCCCACCCCCGGGGGACCCACCACCTGAGACCCAGTCTGTACCCCCTCCCCCACCCGGGGGGCCCCCCACCTGAGACCGAAGTCTGTACCCCCCCCCCCACCCCGGGGGACCCCCCCACCTGAGACCGCAGTCTGTACCCCCTCCCCCCCCCGGGGGACCCCCCCACCTGAGACCGCAGTCTGTACCCCCCTCCCCACCCCTCCCCCACCTGAGACCGTAGTCTGTCCCCCTCCCCCACCCCGGGGGACCCCCCCACCTGAGACCCAGTCTGTACCCCCTCCCCCACCCCGGGGGACCCACCACCTGAGACCGCAGTCTGTACCCCCTCCCCCACCCCGGGGGACCCACCACCTGAGACCGTAGTCTGTACCCCCTCCCCCACCCCGGGACCCCCCCACCTGAGACCGTAGTCTGTACCCCCTCCCCCACCCCGGGGACCCCCCCACCTGAGACCCCAGTCTGTACCCCCTCCCCCACCCCGGGGGACCCACCACCTGAGACCACAGTCTGTACCCCCTCCCCCACCCGGGGGACCCACCACCTGAGACCACAGTCTGTACCCCCCTCCCCCCCCCGGGGGACCCACCACCTGAGACCCCAGTATGTACCCCCTCCCCCACCCCGGCGGACCCCCCCACCTGAGACCTTAGTCTGTACCCCCTCCCCCACCCCGGGGACCCACCACCTGAGACCGTAGTCTGTTCCCCCTCCCCCACCCCGGGGGACCCCCCACCTGAGACCCCAGTCTGTACCCCCTCCCCCACCCCGGGGGACCCCCCACCTGAGACCAGAGTCTGTACCCCCTCCCCCCCCCGGGGGACCCCCCACCTGAGACCGCAGTCTGTACCCCCCTCCCCCACCCCGGGGACCCCCCACCTGAGACCGTAGTCAGTACCCCCTCCCCCACCCCGGGGGACCCCCCACCTGAGACCGTAGTCTGTACCCCCTCCCCCACCCCGGGGACCCAAACCCCCTTAACCGTAGTCTGTACCCCCCCCCCACCCCGGGGGACCCCCCACCTGAGACCGAGTCTGTACCCCCTCCCCCACCCCGGGACCCCCCACCTAGACCCGTATCGTACCCCCTCCCCCACCCCGGGGGACCCCCCCACCTGAGACCGTATTTTGTACCCCCCACCCCCGTCCCCACCTGAGACCGTAGTCTGTACCCCCCTCCCCACCCCGGGGACCCCCCACCTGAGACCACAGTCCCGTACCCCCTCCCCACCCCGGGGGACCCACCACCTGGACCGTAGTCTGTACCCCCTCCCCCACCCCGGGACCCCCACCTGAGACCTAGTTGTACCCCTCCCCCCCCCCGGGGACCCCCCACCTGAGACCGTAGTCTGTACCCCTCCCCCACCCCGGGGGACCCCCCCACCTGAACCGTAGTCTGTACCCCCCCCCCCCCCGGGGACCCACCACCTGGAACCACAGTTATGTACCCCCTCCCCGGGGACCCCCCCCTAGACCCCCGCTCTTTACCCCTCCCCCACCCCTGGGACCCACCACCTGTGACGACCAGGAAGAACCCCTCCCCACCCCGGGGACCTCCCCACCCTTAGGACCAGGGGAAGAGTCTGGGTACACTTTCCCCCCCGTGGCCCCCCCCCACCTTTTGCCTGTCTGTACGGCCGCCCCCACCCCGGGGGGACCCCCAATGAAGGGGGGAAACCAGAAGGGGAAAACGACCCCCCCCCCACCCCGGGGACACCCCCAAGATGAAAGAGGGAAAAGCGGACCGTGTGGGTTAAGGTCGCGTCTGTACCCCCCCTCCCCCGTCCCCACCTAGACCAGTATCTTTACCCCCCTCCTCCCCACCCCAGGTCCCCCCCCACCTTGAGAAACCGTAATTCTTAGTACACCCTCCCCCCCCCGGAACCCACCACCTTAAACCACCCCTGTACCCCCTAAACCCCCCCCCGGGGGCCCACCCACCTGATAACGTGATGTCCCCCTCGCCCACCCGTAAAACCCCCCCACCTAGCCGAGTTCTGTACCAAATTCCTAACAACCCCGGGGGCCCCCCCGGGGACCAAATAATTCCCCCTCCCCCCAAACCCCGGTCCCCCCCAACCCGATACCCAAAATGACCCCTTCCCCCACCGGGGGCCCCCCAAAATTAAAACCGTAAATCCGTACCCCCTTTCCCCCACCCCCGGGACCCCCCCCCTGAGGACCCTCTGTAACCCCCCCCTAAAACCCGGGGGGAACTGGACCTGCTGACCCCCTCCCCCCCCGGGGGAAAAACCCCCCCCCGACCAATTGTAAACCCCCCCCCCCCCCGGGGCCCCCCCCAACCGAGGATGGGGGGGCCCCTCACAGTGTATAAAATAAGGAATGGGATGGAATGTTGTATGAGGGAGGGGGAGGGGGACCAGGGAAGCGGAAATATATTCAGATCCTCTGCCGGGACCCTCATTCCAGCCTGGCTGTGTAGATGGCGGAGCGTCCTCTGCAGGTTTGATATGATAGAAGAGGCAGGAAGATGATTGGCTCGGATCCAGCCAGTGATGACAAAAATGTTGACATGGTAAAAATCTGACTGTCTGTATAGCAAACAGCCAATTTTTCCTGTTTCTAATATAAATACCCCTTTCTGTCCTAATGATATAATACTTTACCTATCGACCACTCATACATCCTTATCCCAGCCCCCTCATCCATACATCACCGCCCCAGACTAACGTCCTCCCAGCCTGGTCACATTAAAGGAGCCATCACCAGTATATATCTTACATGTTCATCTCAGCATCACTCCCCCTGTCCCAGCTCAGTGAACTCCTTTATTTCGAAACCATTCAAAAGCCACACCCTCAAGGGTTTGCCTCCAACAGCTAAACCCCTCCCACAAAGGATGTGGCCTCATCACAGAATACATTCAAACAGACTAAGCAGTGATGTCCAAACCGTCTAAACTGCTTTCAATGACAACGAACGATATAAAGCCATGGCTCCGTGGGCCATAATATTTATACCGTTATGCTAGAGTTCCAATGTACACAGAGAGGTTCGCTTGAAGTTATCAATGCCGTCATCGGGAAGTGGCCAGTCTCCCGGTGAGGCACAAATGAACTTCCTTAAACCAGCAAACACGTCTGTAGTGTCCACAGGAAGATTTCCGCAGCCAATGGTCTTCCGCCAACGTCTTTATGTGCGAATACGCACAGATGAGCGCATTACAGCAAAACCGACACTGGGGGTCACCTGACAACATACATTAATAAAATTTTCCATGATAGAGCGTGCCGTCCCCTTTCCTATCACAGAACTGTCACCCCGCCCACACCCGCCGCCTGCAGAATAGAGGCACACTCCGCCGCAAGAAAATATAAATCTGCGGGGGAGGAGTGCAGTGATGTCACTGCTGGCACACCCCCGCTGAGTCCTCAATGGTGGAGAATGGGACTTAGTCATTGATCAATCCCTGTGAATTCAAACCCACCTAGAGTGAGCAGCACCCCAAAATCCATGTAAGGGGGAGGGGGTGGTTTGGGTTTTTCGGGGGAGGGTGAGAGACTGCACTTCAAATAGGGGGGGGGGGGAAATGCATTTGTGGGCTGTCTAGCGATGTCCCTCCTCCTGTCCGCCCCCCCCCCCCCCTTTCTGATCTCCCCTCCTGTCCGATCTCCCCTCCCCCATCTGACCCCCCCTTTCTGATCTCCCCCTCTTGTCCGATCTCCCCTCTTCTCCCCCATCTGATCCCCCCCCCCCGGTCTGATCTCTCCTCCTGTCTGATTCCCCTCTTCTTCCCCGTCTGATCTCCCCTCCCCCTCCTCTCTGATCTCCCCTCCTCCACCCTCACTGTGTCTTCTTATCTTTGCAGGTTGGGCGATGCAGGTCGCCTCCTTCATCTTCATCCGCAGGAAGTGGGAGGAGGACAGAAGCCATTTTGAATCCATGTTGGATTATTTCTGCGACATTAAAGAGCCGCTGCAACTTCTCTTCTTCCCGGAGGGGACCGACCTGACCGGTGAGTGGACCGCCCTTCAGTGGGTGGAGCCGTGTGCCTCAGCTGTCATACTGGGTTCAGGTGATCTGATGTCACATTACATTCTATAGACACACTGTGACATCATTGGAGGGGGGAGGGGGAGGTTGCTTTGAATATGAACAATGAAGTTTGTGGCGCTCAGATATGGTGGAGTTCCCCTTTAAGAAGCAGCGTTCCTTTAATAGACCACAGGGAACCAATAGGAGAAGAGAAGAGAAGAGAATGGTTAGTCGGGGAATGTTCTTCAGAAGAAGTTCCATGTTTTCTTTGCTCAGAACATTCGATTATCGAAGGTTCTCCATCCTCCTCCGTTTTCTCATCACTGTGGCTGAAAACCAACGTAGATTTCACCCCGAAATCAAACAAATGTTCTTAACCACTCGCCTACCGGGCATTCCCCTCCCCCTCCCGCCCCCT